>JAOEHY010031612.1:1739-20320 GCA_025447955.1 Psilopsiagon aurifrons | reverse complement strand
GCGGGCCCCGGGTGGGGGCTCCGGCCCTCACTCCCCGCTCCCACCCGGCCCAGCTCCCCGGGCCCGGTACCTGCTGGGAGGGCGCCCAGCCGCTCCTGCGCCCGGTCCTGGCTCCTGCCGGCCGCCTCCTGCCCGCTGCTCCTGCGGTGCGGTGCGGTGCGGCACTGCCCTGCCCTGCCCTGCCCCGGAGCTGCGCCCTGCCCCGCGGCTCCTGCCGGGCCACTCGCCGCCTCTCCCTCCCAGGCCTCTCCTTCCGCCCGGCGGCTGCCGGCCTCGGCCTGCCCCTCGGAGCCGGGCACTGCCGGGCTCTTTGCCCGCGTAGCCCCTTAGGTGCGGCCCCGCAGCATTTACTCGCCCATCCCTATCCCGAGGAACAACTTCCCCGTTGACTTGGGACTCACCAAAGCTACACACAGAGGCAGATTTATTTCCACATAGCTTCCAGTCGCTTTTCCTCGTCGCTTGCTAGACTGTTCCAGTGGCAAAGCCAGTGCCAACACTGCCCCTTGCTTTGCTAGGAGCAACACCAGGCCTATATTTTAGAGAGGAAAAGTGAATTTTTAATTTTTTACAACGTTCTTAGTAAATGGCATGTTCATCTGGAATATAGATCCCTGTCAAGTTAGGTTTTACATAGACAAGTGAGAAAAAGCCCCAGCCACAGAGTGCATCATCTGTATGGGTAATTTATGAATCGCTTGTGGTGGATTGGTTCAGAAACTTCACCAGGAAATTCTGGATCAGGAAATTCTGGTTCAGAAATTTCCTTGGAAGCAAAGTTTTGTGAGACTCAAGGTGGTCTCCTGTTCCTTTCCCATCCCCTCCTCGATTCCAGTTCTGATTAAGAATTTAAAGTGTCAAAATACCCCAGGAGGCAAATATGAGTGAGATATTGGTGGATTCCCCATGTAACACAGCTACTTTGAGCTCCAGAGCCACTGTAAGGGGAGACGTTTTGCTAAAAGCATCAACTCATAATATTTGAGCTAACAAAGCATCTCTGTTCATCTCTGCACAGAACCAGTCACACAGTGCTGGAGTATCACATAGCAAAGTGGCTCTGATTCCTGCTAATGGAGCTCATGAGATTGTGTGTGGTCACTATTCTAAAGGAATACCAGTAACCTGGTATGCCTCCAAAATTATCTGAGTTCTCTTGACGTGCACATTAAGCACGCATTTCAGAGCGTCTTACTGAATTAATTTACAGGATTGAACATCTTTATCTTCACTGTTCACAGAAGCGCGTTGTTTAACGGCTGATAAGGTCCCTGCATGCCTCTTCCTGCTATCAGGTTACATCGGCATTTTCTCGCTCAAGGGTTTTTCAGGCTTTTCAGTGGCTTCCAGTCCTGCCTGAGTGGCTCTGCAGGTGCTGGAGCCAGCAGTACGGTAGCAGCCAGCCTTTGGGACAGCAGGCTGCCTCTCCGATGAAGGAAAGGACATTAAAAATGGTATTTTTGACAAGGCAGTTAAACGAAAAAGCAGTTTGTAAGGCTAACTTCCTTCTTTCTCAAGGCAAGACTGCCCTCTGTAATTTGAGGGGGACTTTTCTCATGTCACTGAGGCTCTTTTAATGGTTTGGGACACACCTTCCATTCTGCTTTCAGCCACTTGAAAACTGGGGAGTTTCATTAAGTGCGAAATACAGCTGTGCAGGGTAAGGGGTATGACTGACTTGATCTACTATGAAGTGGGAGAACATTAAATATCAAACTTAAACAGGGGAAGTTTAGGTTAGACATAAGAAAGAAATTCTTCACTGTGATGGTGATGAGCCACTGGAACAGGTTACCCAAGGAAGTTGTGAATGCTCCATCCCTGGAAATGTTCAAGGCCAGGTTGGACAGGGCCTGGTTGAGCAATTTGGTCTAATGGGAGAAGTCCCTGCCTATGGCAGGGGAGTTGGAACTAGATGATCTTCTGCTTATGATTCTGTTACTGTGCTGCGATTTTTTCAGCTGGGATGAAAAACAAACCTCCACCATCCCTTAGATTTTTGTCCCAAGCAAATCTAGTCTGAATGAAATTGATTTACCACTGTTCTTTCCTTCCTTGACCTCTCTGACAGCTGCAAATACTGTCTTCCTTTCCTGACAGCCTCCTGGCAGCATAGAGTGCCCTAGGTTCTACTCTAGCATTTGTAATCTTTCTGCAACTGTACCTCCCTTGGGGAGACTGGTGATGTTCCCATGCCTCACTGATGCCTGCTCTTGGCCCCTCTCTTCTGTGTCCACACCAGGCTGTCACTACAGCCACTCTTCCTCATTAGTTCTCGTGCTCTGCAGCTGCTCTTGCCTCCTCATGCTGCCTCCACCCAGGGCACACTCAGTACTAAAACCAAGCTAATAAACTGGCCTGGTTTTGGCTGGCTGTGCCAAACCACAGCACTCAGCTCCAGAAATGTAGGGATGAGACACTTGAGTAGGCCCATGCAGAGCCAACAGAGGAGAATTATAAATCTGGGCTATGCTTCACCTCTCATATCCCTCAGCGAGGTCTTGTCTCATCTGCTTTGAACCTCTGTACAGCACACTTTTTCACTTGCTGCTGAGGTTGTTTATGCTATTGGATTACAACTTCCCAGTGTTTTTCTCAGCAAAAGAAGAGTATCCAGAAGAGGAGGCTGTAGAAATAGCTACAAGCAGGAGTGCATGTTATTGTGTAGGAAGTAAAATAGTGATACAATAAAACCCCCATGTATAAATATGGATAGAAATGTTCTTGAGTAATCCTTTTTATTTACAAAAGCTTTCAAACAGACTAAGACCCTTTTCTTCGCTTTGTGCAAATACTACAGTGAACAAGGTTTTAAGCAGGGATGCTGACAGAGGCTGCAGCTTTGCATCAATCAAGCCTGAATTCTCCCTCAAAATTATTTGCATCAGAACCCTGATACCAGCATTTGTGCACACATATTGTGTCATGCCATGCACCATGGTAAAAGATCTAGCATCTCAGAGAGGTTGAATCATGTTTGCAGAGAGCACACTGAAAGCTTTCAAGCAAAAAAGTGGAAAACATAGAATCATAGAATAGAATAGTTAGGGTTGGAAAAGACCTTAAGGTCATCTAGTTCCAACCCCCCTGCATCATTGCCTAGTAGTTCTTGCCTAGTTTGCAAAAGGTCACCTGCAATTAAGCAGTCACTTGCAAATAGCTTCCCCACCTCTGGAATCCTTCAGAGCAAGCAAGCATCTAACATTACTGCTTGTGAAATACTTTAGTTTTCAGAAACTAACATGGAGTGGTGTACTTACCGTCAGAGCTAAAATCCAGTGTATACTGCAATAGCCAAGTGATGACCTCAGCTGTGTAGGACCTAAAAGCAGGGAGTTATCAAGACAAGTTCAGCACACAGCATACATCTTACAGCCAAATTCCATGTGTAGAGACTAAATTAAGTTTTCTGATATTGAGGTTTCTTGCAAGAGAAAAAAGGAGTTTGCAATTTAGATGTAAGCAAAATAGCAGAGTCCTTTTCAGCTGAAGTCTCTAAGTGGTTAATACACCTTCGTTATAAACAACTTCTGCAGCCAGAGGCTTTTACAACCATTAAAGTTTTTGCAGCAGTAATCTTTATCCCCTGAGGTTTTACTGGGAGAAACATGAAACTGTTTCCTCATCCTTCCTGTGCTACTCTCAGCTGGAGACTGGCTTTTTCCATTCCCATCATAACCTTTGAGCTAAGCAGTTATCTTCCCTCTTCTGCACAGATGCTGGGTGGGGTCCACACACTTCATTATAGAAAGCTGCTGCAATTCAATCTGTGACTGTTATTTTTTTTGTTTTCTCCTTTTTTCAAATGCATGTTTAACGTCACGCTCTCCTGACATAACCCACTGTAATTCTGTCCTCCATCTGCCACCGCAGCCAGTTACCTCCTCCCAAAGCACTGAGGACAACTTTGTTGCACAACATCTTTTGAAAACGTTGCTGCAATGCTTAGAAGAGCAATTGCATGGAGACACTTTGTTGTCCAAATTAGACCCTCTCTTTACCTCATCTAGATTTGATGTACTGTGAATTTGAAAAGGTACCTGCTGGCTTGTTGCCTCGCCTTATGCTATAAGGCAGATTTTCTTTGTACAGGCACACATCATTAATACAGTCTGATAATAAATCCGAGGAAGGCTCATCCTTCATGCACCAGAGCACTTTGGTTCTGTTTCTCCACAGCCAGTCCCATATCTGTGTGGACTGCAGCAACTGCTTCTTAACTACACAGCAGTCTTCAACCTTCACCTGTCAAATTTGTGAGCCCCAGACTAGCCCAAGGCAAGTTGAGGCTCCTGGGTGGACAATCACTGAGGCACAGGGGTGCTGTGCTGGACCTGGAGTAGGCTCTTCAGGCCATCAGCTTCAGCCTGGGCTGACAAACAGAAGCGATTGTGGGTGCATATTTATGCAGGAGCAAATGGTTCAGCTTCTTCCTCAGGCTGCATTTCTTGCTGCTGCTACTGTCTAGGAATCCAAGATGATGAATCCAGTAAACTCAAGAGACATTATAAACCTTCGCATACAGTTTACAAAGGATGAAATAGAGCCAAGACATGCTCCTTGAAGTGCTTTCCAGTTGCATCTTTTTCTTGCCTGGCTTCATTAAGAGCCAGCTGCTCCTAATGACCAGCAAAGGGTTGAGAGGACATTGTCACACCTTCTGAAAAAAAGGTAATAAATGTTATCAGCATCCTGGCACCTTCAGATATTTTCTAGAGTTTTCATACCTGTAAAATTGTGGGTAGATGTGCTAATCCCTGCTTTAAAATGAGCACACTCCAGGCAAAAATCACTTGGCATATTGAATCTGTCATTTGGATCCAAACAATTCCAGTATTTTCCTGTTTGATTTGGTGCTTTAAGCCAATATATTTAGTGTTTGTCTGGATACAGTTTGCTGTTTGAAAACTGCATTTTCTGGGTAAAGGATAAAAAAGAAAGGAAGAACATTAAAAAAGAAAAAAACAAAAAAAAAAACACGCAACCCCACTCCCAAACCCCTCAAAACCCCCAAACAAAACAGGAAAGACCTGTTCAGGAAAGGCTGTTGTATCGCTGAAAAAGTCCCCATGGAGCACCTCTGAAGTAATACTTATTTATTATAAATAATTTCCATGGTGTCACATTAACAAACATAAAAGGTCATGAACTTCTGTATTTGAAGCAAACGTATTTGGCTGCTGGGATCTGGCAGAATGTCCTCCTGTGGGATAGATTGTTTGCGCAGGCCTTTATTGAAGAATAATATTAAGAATGAATTACGAAATATTAGTGTAACCTGGTAAGAAACTATTGTATTTTACAAGCCAGAGACATAATAAATCTCACAGAATTATTTTAGCTCATCTGATTAAAAAATACATGAAAGAATGATAGCTGTGACCAGCTAGCAGAGGAAATCTGTGTGGTTTAGGCACTGCAGTTGGAAATGGGCTAGAAGCACAAGTCCAAATGTAGGCACTTATGCACATGTGTATTTTTGCTATGCCCCTGCTGTATGAAGGAATTGAGGAGGGAATTGATAGGGAGCCTTGGTAGGTGGGGAAGCCAAAGAAGCCAGGCCACCCCTATGCACCCCCATTCACCCCAGCCAGGGAGCAGGCAGCTGGGAAACCCCAGCCTTGGGCATCAGACATCTCTGTGAGGATGGGGATGGGATAGGGATATGCAGAACTTCAGAACTGTGGGGAGCTGGAGACCATCACTCCTATAGTTTACATCTCTCTCCCCTGTCTTGCCCAGGCCAGTGAAAATCTCATAGGAGAAGCCCTTTCCTGAAAGGGATCCTGGGGGGATGCTCCCTGGGTTTGCGAAGCCCAGCCACCCCAGAAGGTGCTCTCCCACTGTGCTGGGATGGTGCCACCTCCTGGGATGCCTCTGAGTGTCCCCTCAAACACTCTTCCAGTCTCGCTTGTGATACTGCCCAGAAAAGCCTCTTTCATCATGGAATTGATGACGAGGGGCAGCTCTCCAGGTCCTCCCAGTCTCCCCAGGGCCTGGGTGCCTGCCGACCCAAGCAACAGGCAGAGTAGGCAGCCGATCCAGCGACAAGACATGTCCAAATTCCTGCCTGGCCACTTTCTTACCTCTGCTTTGGTGGGACCACAGGACATGGTGCTGCTGCCCTGCCCTGTGTTTTCACACCATTGTCTCTCTGAGGTCTACTTATGGCCTCAGAGCTGGACTCTCTCCCAACTAAAGACACAGGCCTGCCCAAGGATGAGCAGATGTTCCTCTCTCTGGGACACAGAGGCCAGCCAGGTGTCACTGAGCACAGAGCAAGGACAACATGCAAAAAGTCCTTCCTGAAAGGGACCAAGTCAAGAAACAGGCTCAACTTGTGAAGCACAAAAATAGTTTATTGTTTCCCGTTGTAAACCTCTATTTTTTCTTCTTCTATTTTCAGATGAAAACAAACTTCATTTACCTTGCTTAAAGGGGGTGAGGGCAGAAAGCCATCCCAAAAATCACAACACTTTCAGGCCTGCCACCCTCGTGAAAATGAGGGAGCCAGGAAGAACATCTATGCAGCCCAGTGACCTGTTGCCCATAGAAGCTGGAATGCTGTTTTTCCATCTGAAATTGCTCAGTTCAAAACAAGAGAACATGCTGACCCTCTAGCTGGATCTTTGGGCACAACCCTCGGGGAAAGCAAGGAGGCAAAACCAGGCCAGTCTGTCTTGGTGTTTAAAGCCATTTAAAAAATAACAAAACTAGAAACAGAGGTTGCTAGTCTAAATTTAACTCTTTAACACAGCTGCAGGATGTTTGGCTCTGTTCCCTGGCAAACACACCAATATACAGCACTCTCAAGGTACATGAAATAAGGCAATGCCAACCTGCTGCCCTCCCTCCCAGCCTTCACTTTGCAGGGCTGCCAGCAGCATTGGCTCCTCCACACCAGTGCACCCAGAGTCACTGGGAAGTAAGTGTGCTATGTTCACAATCCTTGGCAATAACACTAGGGATTTTAGGGCAGGAATAAGGACGTACTTTCACCCCAAAGCAGAGCATTAGGCATATTTAACTCATGTTTGATTATATACGTAAGTATCCAAAGAGCAGGGAACATGTAACCCTTCGGAGACTGCTCTGCTGAACAGACTGAAGTGGGTTACTGTCTTGGTACAACTTGATCATACAACTTGATTCATTCGAGCTGAATGGTGCAGGTGTCACAAACCTGCGCTTTAACAGGAAGTTTAAAAGCTGCACACTGCAGGATATTTATTCTCAATAGTATTTTCTTGGCAGATAAGTTTCAAGAATCCTGAGTCAGCAGTAATAACTGTAGGTACAAATATTTGTTTGCACGACACAGTAGCTTTGCCATGTTATTTACCTGTACTCCCCAAGCCAAAAAATTTATATATGCATGACTAAAGCTGGCCTTCCATGGTGATCAAATATTCACTCGCCTCAAGCGTTTTCAGCTGTCATTATTGCTTTAACTCTTAGGTCCATAAGAACTAGATCATGTGGTAGCAAGGAAATCAAGGGTGAAGGGTTAATCATTGCACTGCAGCTTTGGGATTAACTTCATGTTAAAACCACATGCATGTGTATCCAAGTGACATAATGAAAAATGTGGTGGGAGATGGAAGGTGCACTCATTCAAGCAAGCAAGGATTTATTGAGCTAGTTCTTCAAGATCTCAGAAAAACTAACTGAATATTTCTCAGCCAGTGCTGTGGCTGCTCCTTCGCTGATGTGGCTATCCCATAATTAACAAGGATTTTCATTAGTAGGCAGACAGAGACTGTTTTCCTGTACTGGATTTTAGGGGGGCTTGGTGATCATTCTGTACTGGTATGGTGTCTGAGCTGTGCAAAAGCCCAGGAAGGCAGAAATAAAACAGTATAGAAAGAGAAAAAAAAAAAAATGGAAATGCAGAGTGTCATTGAAGATCAGCAATTCCCTGCCATTCAGGACAGTCCTTATGGTCAGTGCCACAGACTATGAAGCCTCATCAGTGTGAAAGAGCTAAGTTCATGCATGCTGTCCTAATAAGTTACTGGCATGAGAAAATATTTCCCACTTCTTGGAAAAAACAAGAAGAGTTCATTTTTTCCATCACTTATGTGGCTATGTGCAGGCTGACATTGAGGACAGTTTAACAGCATTCAGCAGCACCTGCAGGCTCAAGGAGTAACTGGTGCCACCAAAAACAGAGGGGGGAGAGGGAGGCAGGAGTTCTGATACGCGGAATACAGCCCGTGGGACTTCTCAAGGAAATACGATTCATAGCTCACCCTTAAGGAAGTGCAGTAGGAGGCTAAATCCCTGCAGGATATCAGTTTTACAGCCTAGCCAAACCCTATCTCTCCAGCAGCGGTGAATTTAACCAGCTGGCTGGACAGCGCTGGCAGAAGAGAAAGTACAACCTCCATCCTTGTGAGTCAGCTCTGGAGATACTGTCACCTTATCCACAGAGCTCTTGCAGAACAGGGACCCTTGGCTGGGAAGATACTGTCAGAGCAGATTGGTTTTACATTGTGAAAAGAGCAACAAAAGAGAAGGAGGGTCACACTCTCCAGTCCCATGTGCAAGCCTATCTAAGACAAACATGACAGCATTTATAACAAGAACAACCTGAAAAGTGGACTGCTAGCAGCTAGAGAAAGGAGGATGCAGTGGCTCAGGTCTGGAAACCTCAGATAAGACTACTTGAACTGTGTGCCAACTGCTAAATCTGAACAGTTTTGATTCTGAAAGTGTTTATGCTCCACCAAATTGAGTGGAAAGCCCAGCCGTTTGGTGGCTTCGGGCCACTTGTACCAAAGCACCCTGATGGAGACTGAAGAACCAAAAGTCCTTGATCATGGACCACAGACCTGTTTTCTCATTTTTTTAAGCAGTTCTAGACAGTTGTTTGCTTCTCCTGAAACTTTGCAGCCCAGAGTTCCTGCACATGGCCTCTCCTCTCCTAGTTTGCACCTGTGCTCATCTCAGTGTCATTTTTCTGGATTAATTCATTAATTCAGGGTAATGCATTTGCAGTGTAGTGGAAGGAACTGACGTGTCCTCATGATGCTGTAAATGAGCAGCAGCAGTTCCTTTGAGTCCAAAACAGCTATAAAGATCTTTATCGGCTTTCTGAGTGGCTTGTAAATCATCACAAGCCCAGTGAATGGCATATTACCTACCTCACTTCTGCAGTGAGTTATTTGAGTGACGGAATGTGAGAGAGCAATGGTGTGACTTAAGTTCATTCACTTCCCATAAAGCAAACCAGCACCAGGCTTGCCTGCCCTTGCAATTCACTGAAACAAGAACATTCCACCTTCAACCACAGAACCAACCAACAACAGCCAAACACCATTAGGCATGGGTCATTGAGCATGGTACGGGTGGAAAAGCCTTTCTTGTACTGAAATCACAAACTATGTAGTGCAGGTGGGAGTGAGAACTAGCTGCTAGTTAATGATTTATGCATGAGGAAACCAGTTCAGTCTATTTTATATTAACACTGCTTGTAAAGGAGACAAGTTTATTCTGCAGCACTAAGCCAAATTCTGCCCATAGCCTCATGTTCCATGTACAGACCCATGCCTTCACTGATCCATGTTGTACCTCTAAGATCCAGGGCAACTGGGAGAGGAGAGTGGCACCACATCAGGCTGGGAGAAGAGCTCATCTCCTAGGATCCTCCAGGAATGCCTCCAAGGCTGCAGCATGCAGCTTATAAACCCTCTCATACACCCTGAACACATGCTGGGCAAAGCACAAATGGTGCTTGGGGGAATGAGACAAGGGAGCCATCCCCACTGTCAAAAGCAATGACCTGCTACAACCTACAGTGGAGTTGCAGGGGAAAGAAATACCTCAGGTACATCAAGCTCCTGGTACGGATAAAGTAGTATTATGCAAAATGCTAATTTGAGCCTTATCGTGTATAAACGCAGAAGGAAATGAAGGTAAAATACACACACGCACCTCCAAGTATGGGCAAGTTTACAACAAAAATTGTCAAAGAATATTAGCTTCCTGAGAATTCATTGCATTTTGCTTTTAAGTTTTCTCTGCCACTGTATGTATGTTACTAGTATTCATGACCAATAGATGTATTGATCCTCATTCAGCTTGTTTTGCAAAGAGGTTATATGTTTCTGGCACGAATGTTTATAGTGATCCTATATGATCACCATTAAATCAGGCAATGGTCAAAATAAACTAGAAGTTAATTATCATTTTTTGTTAGCAATGTATTCTTTATTTTTAAAAAAAGCTTTAAAATAGTCCCTACTGGCATATTCAATGTAAATTGTTCACAAGTTGTAAAACAATACAAGAATTAAAAGCTCATTTTCTGCTACAAATGAAGTAATGCTTATTGGTTAAGGGGGCAGGATGAAGGACTTTGAAATTGTCCATTTTAAATTACATTATTCCTCTTCCAAAAAAAATAAAGATAGATACAAATTATAACATGTCTATTAATCTGTACAGCCAGCAAATTAGACTTGGAGAAATTACTGCTTAAGCAAAAGCAGAAGTTCTGTGGAGCATCTGCTGATCTGGGCAGCAAGTTCTTCTCCCTGCACCTATACTGGGTGCAGAAGAAACTGTTGGTATAAGGTGGTTCTATATGTCCTATACCTTCAATTGTACTTACAGGCTTTCGGTGTCCAGTGCATCTCATTAGGTGACAGGCTGGCTGGGGCAGTGTGATTTTATTGAAAGCTGGTGCTGTATTCAAACACATGAATACTGCCCTTTTTTTAATTGAAGTGACTGCTAGTACTTTTCTGTCTTTCAAGGCCTCAGCAAAGCTAAAACATTTTGAACAGCAAGAGAGAGACTTGTCTCAGAGTTCCTGCACAAGGAGAGCATTCCTTAGAACTTTTACATTATATTGGTTTGTCCTTCCCTTGCCTCTGCCCCTTTTCAGGCCCATGCATCAGCCAGCCATTGTGTCTGAACCCTGGTAAGGATCAGCTGTGCTTAATGCTGCCACTGGGAGACAGGGATGCTGGAGGCCAAGGAGTGAATTCTTCCTTTTCTGGATGCTGTGTGGGATATCTTCATTCCAGAGCAACTTACAGCTACAGGAGTACTTATCTTTCTAAGGAGATAACATCTTTTTTAATGTTTTGGATTTCTAGTTGATTATTTTTTTCCCTATCAATGATATCATTACCAAAGCACTGAATGTTAACTAATGAGCAAGCTCTTTTTCAATTAACTTTCTGATTCAACTGTATTTTATCCCTCAATGATTCTTTTTTCATCTATGGAAATGACTTCACAGTGGTGTGAATCAAATGCTGTCACTTACACCATTGTGACTCACACCAAATCGGAGTGGGTTATTAAGTGAGCACAACTCTGGGGAATGGCAGAGGGACAGGCTAGATCTTGCTCCAGGTAGTATGCATGTGGTAAGCAACAGCTCAGTCCAGTAATTTTCAATTTTCCATTAATGTATACACACAGTGACAGATTTTATACACATTATGAAGTGAAACTCCACTTGACATCATGAAGAAGTAAATGAAGATATCTCTCCTTCAGCTGAAGACATGTCTTTATGAGTTCACTGCCTTCATCATTGATATGGGGTGCAGACTTGGACTGAAAGGTGTTTCTGATCCCTGCAGGAGCCTTGGGATCTTTGTAGAGTAATTGCTGTTGTTTTGGAAGGGGACAGTTTTTCTGTCCCCTTCCCCTACCTGAATGGCATCAGGTGTCAGAATCTAAAGGAGTATTTTTAAATTATGAACTAGATTCAGATTCTCTTGGAGATACTAATTTGAACAACAAATCTTTTTTGTATTTTACATAATCTACAAAATGAGGTTACTGACCAAAATATTTCTTAAACCCAGCAATTTCTTATGAATACAGGAGAAGTCTGGTGCTGGACTCCTAAATTGTGTTTGTATTTTGTGTAGGCATCCAAGAAATGCCGTGTGTTTTGAGGATTTTGTCAAAATTAACCTTTGCAGCTATGATTTCACATGTGTAACGCAGAGCATTTGTAGCAAGTTGTTGATGAGCAACCTCCAGACTTAGGTCCCAGTATCAAAAAACACATGCATATGCATTACTTTGAACACTTCAGAATCTCAGGGAAGTCAACGTAATCCCTTATAGGTTACAGAGAAGACCAATTTCTGTGAACATTGCATGGGCCATGACTCTGCAAAGGCTTGGGTATAGCTTGATGTTTTAACAATATACAGAGCCAAGAGCCTGGGTTGGCCTTTGGAGAACAGGGGTGAGGAATCATTCATGGAAACACATCGATGAATGGCTTAAAATACCAGAGGAAAGTTTGAAGTGTCTAAGATGTCTCAGGAAATCATGAAGTACTCAAAAACAGTGCCCACAGAGAAAGAGATACTGCAATTGGACTACTGTTTATTTACTGGAAACAATCTTTCAGCTCTGCTGTAAAAATAATACACATCTGCTTACATTTATACCACTGACACTGAGATTTGAGACTTAAAAAAGCCCTGGGCTAAATCCAGACCCAATGTAAGGTGGTAAGCGATCACTGACTTCCTCATAGTGGTGACATTGCACTCTCTGGGCCAAGTACTCTGTTTGCAAACTGGGAAAACCTCATCCAAGGTGTCTAGAGCCCAAGGATGTATTGCATAAGCTTGTCCATATCAGGCTTCTTAAAAAGCTTTGAGACTATCAGGCCAGCATGATACAGATGCAATTTCAGGAGAAAAGTGATTCATCAGGAACTAGAAGAGCATCTATAGCCTTCAAATCTGGGAGGTTATGTTTGGTTTTCATTCTCTTCATGAAGTCAGGCCCTGTCAGCAGGCTGGGTAATCCCTTCAGCCATTCAGACCTAAACTTTGCTGTGAGGGTGCCTACCAGCATTGCAGAGGGAGGGGTTTTCAAAAGCAGCAGGTGGGTCAAAAGCAGTGCCTTCATTTCCAGTGAAACTTCTGAAGAGCTTGTTATACATATGGTGGGTGCAGAGGAACCTGGCAGGGAAATAACGGAACTGCTTTGGCTATAAGAAAAGCAGCTGAGGTCAGTCAGAGCTTAGAAGGGGCACATAGCCCCCACCTGATCTCCAAAAAGTGTGAAAATGTTTCCAAAATGTTAAAAATATTACACATAGTGCCAGAGAAGAGAAGCTCACTCAGTGTGTGCTTGCAGTGCATGACCATAATGAGATCACTTGTCTGGGACAAACCCCAAAGGGAGTATGAGCCACTTCTGGGAGACAGGAGGGCATTGAAAGATATTGGACATTTCAGGAACTGCTGTTTGCTGAAGTGTTTCCTGAAGATCCCTTTGCTACAGAACTACATTCTTCAATTCTTGCATAAAGATTACTGCATCATTATTCACTTGCTGGCGTAAAAGTATATCTGCCTTGCACCAAATCTCTCCCTCTTGTGAATTCGTCAATATTAGCAGAGTTACACAGGGGGGTCAGTTTGGCCAATGAACACCACTAGAAGGATCCCAGAAGTCTGAACTAAGAGCTGGAGTAGGTAGGTTTTCACTTCTGATACACACACTTATAAAAATCAGATGCACTCTGCACTGAAACAGGTAAGGAAATCCTCTGCAGGGTCAGAGACATCCCCACACACATACCTCTGGATCCTACAGCACTGACCCATCAGACTCAGTCTTCATGCCTGGCACCTGCTTTGAGGTTGAGCTATTTACAATCGGTTCAAAGACTTAAAAACCAAAATGTGACAGCTGCACTCATATCAGATGAGGAAATAGAATTTGTTTGTTCTGTGTTATCTTAACTCTCTAACTTCCAGATGCAGAGCGACACTACCACAACTAGTTTTAGCTTATGTGAATTCTCCTTGCATACACATACATGAACAGTTGTTTACACACACATACGGAAGACCCAAAGGATACTTCTGATCTTCTGTTAAAGAGCAGTAGAGTTATGCAAAGAGTGAGGGGTTTGTCCATCCAGGATAGAGATTTATTTTAACAATAGTGCCTGTCAGTTTTGAACATACTTTTATTTATTTATTATTCATTTTAACGTCTTTGTTCTATGAAATTTTAATTGGATCTGATACAGCTACATGCTATGGAAGATATTCAGTAGCATATTCTGTGATTAAGCCAAACTGGAGAACTTGAATGACCACTACATTTTGTGATGATGTGTGACCAGCTACTCAAAGAAGCTTCATTATTCTCAACAAAGTTATTGTTGTCAGAGAAGCACAAGTTGACAAGCTATCCTGTGGGAACCAGCAAACTCCCAGGTGAAGCAATATTTTTTGTCTGTGTCAAAACATGTTAAACCCCTAAAAATATCTGGAAGTCAAATAAACCAGATAATAGGACCCATTCAGCTCTACAGCACTAGATCATTCATCTCTTGCCATTATTCTCCCTCTGGCACCTAACCTGACTAGCATGAATCACTTGGTTCGTTTATCAGAATAGATTCTCCTTTCCAATCACTGTGATCTGTATCAAAATGACTGCCATTTCTGCTTTTGTTTACTTTTATTCCAATTATTGCATTGGCAATAGGTGGTGCACAAACAAATAGTGAAAGCCAGTCTTTCATCTGAGGACCTTTGTTTAAACGGACATGACTGCCATCAGGGAGGAGAGGCACAGAGCTGTCCAACCTCAGCTCAGCCAGGGCATGGCTCTGCCACTCCAGGAGAGGAGCGTGTAAGAGCAGAGCTGGAGGGAAGCCATATGTATCCAGGCCAGGGTCAATGCTCTCATCTTGTGCCGGCCAGAATATTATCTATTAACTATATGTTAAAACCCTTTGTGTCAGAAAATCCTCTGCAATAGGTTAGAAGAAATAATCATTTTCTGGACCTGGAATTCTGTCTAGTTTTATGGAGGCCTGGCGTCAAAGGAGGACATGAATGTATACAGGGGTTGCAAGTTTGCATTTTTAACTTTCATGCTGTATAAACTTGACATGCATATCCCTATTTTCTTTTTTTTAATTTGGTGAGAATTACTATACAAGTCTGCGATGGTCTATTGGAAACAGACCCCAGACTAGGAAATGGAGAGTTTAGATGTTATAAACCGCTAGTAATTTATTATTTTGAGACTGGCATATATTTTGGCAAAGTTAAAGTTGGCTGGAGTGATAGTGAGTGATGAAAGATGTTATGGCATTTGAGAAGTGGCTGAATTTCTTTGTTTGCAGGCTTTTCACTTTTTTTTGAGGCACAGAATGTTTATATAGAAAGTGTAAAGTTTTATGAGTACTTGCTGGATCCTGCTAAAACCAAGTGTTGAAGATTTTCTTTCTTAACAAACTGTTTTGTTATGGAATTCCTCTGGGGTTTGATGTTTCTAAATTAGGGCTAAATCAGGCTGGTATGTGGGGGCCATGGGAGAACAGCCCAGAAGTGAGAAACTGATGCCTAACAGAGTGTGCTTCGTCTCCAGGGGGTGATGTGACAGACGGAAGAAGAGGACTTCTCAAATGGACATGAAGAAACCTTAACATAGGGGCACAAAAGGGAGAAAATGGGGCTTTTAAGTGCTGGGAAAACTTTCAGCATGTTAAGAGTTTAACATCTTCAATGTAAGAGACTCTGCCTGCTGTTTGCCTTCCCTCTGGGCCACCAGAGCCTGCTTGTTTCTCATGTCTCACTTCCATCATCTGGGACTCATGAGTACTTTTGGTTAGCCCCACAGTTATAAACTAACATTCCTCTTTCCTGTTCATCTCTACTTTCCCCTCCAAGACCATGGTGTATGATGAGCCATGATACACTCAAGAAACACATTCTTGTTTCTGGTATTTCTGTCCACATTTCTTCTACATTTAATCTCCTCCACGTTGGCTACTCACAAAACTCATTGATTTCCAGCCCTCAGTTTGGCCTGTTGAATCTTGGAGTCCATCTCCAGCCCTTTTGTTTCTACAATAAAGGACGGCCTGCATTCAGTGCTGTAAGCCACAAGATCCCAGGACACTGTGGCAGTATGGAGATACCTTTTAACCATGAAGAAATAGAAGCTGCTAAAGCACATTCAACTCAGCATTTCATTGTTGTCAGCCATCGCATTGGAGCTCCCCCCAAACTGAGTACAAGTAAAAAGAGCAGAGTCTCTGGTAAAGCTAGGGAAAGCCAGCTCCAGACTAACTCACGAAGCTTATTAGGAACAAGAGTCAGTTTTCTGATTGTGTTATGCAGTCTGTGCTGTGGTAACTTTCTGAGTCTGTATTCTCCAATTTAATACTCCACTTGAACGAAGACCTCGCATAATGCTTCCACTCTGCTCCTGCCTGCTTGCATTATAATCTTCATAAACTGCTGTCACCAAGTAGCATTATGCAATCCCAGCTCCCAAACAGACGAAACAAAGGTTATCTTTCCTGCCATGGTAATGCTAGCGGGCAAATAAGGCAAGAAGTAAAGTAGGAAGGGGAAAAGCAGAAGAGCTTGTTTCAGAAAAATTTAAGAACCAAGCATATGAACCCTCATCCCTGCTAACATAAAAGACCAAACTGCCAGTGGTTTCAACAAGATAAGCATTTTATCTCCAAACTATACAATTTTTATTTAGTTTTTTTTCAAACTCCTGATCATATATATAGATTAAGCTTAGACTGTGAGGCCTCAGCTGGAATACTTTTCACAGTTTTGGGCACTGCACTTCAAGAAAGATGTGAACCAACTGGAGAGAATCCAAATGAGAGCAACACAAGTGATCAAAGGTCCAGAAAATGTGATGTATGAGGAAAGACCAAAAGAATTAGTTTTGTTTAGACTAGAGAGGAACAGTCTGAGGGGAGACATGACAACAGCCTTTAGACATGTTAAAGTCTGCCGCAAAGGGGAAGATAAACTGTTCCCTGTTTCTACTGGAAGTAGGCTAAAAAGCAATGGATTTAAGTTACAACAGCAGAGATTCAGATTAGACTTTAGGAGAAACATTCTATTGGTTACAGCAGTTATACCTGAGAAGACACTGCCTACAGAAACTGTGGGATCCCTTCATTTGAGGTCTGGGTACTTGTATAGTGGGGTCTGCTTTCTGGCAGGGGCATGAACAGAAAGACTGGTCCAAGCCCCTTTCAGCTTATTCTCCCCAGTGTTAGGAATGCAGGAGGAAGACTGCACATGAACATAACAATTAATTTTTTCTGAAGGAATTTGGACCTCCTGACCTGAGTGGTCTTTGAACAGGAGATTAGTTGTAACCTCAACTATGGAGTTAGTATCGCTACCTTATAACCATTGCAAACTGTCTGCAACTACCAAACTCAGGAAAACAGGAAAATGAAATTCTGGGGTTTATCTGCTCTAAAGATCCTGGACACTGTTCTGGCAGTGGAGGCCTGTATTAAAGAGCCTGGGTGTAAATAAGCATAGCATCCTAAATATTGTAAAACATACCATCCAGTGATAGATTTCTATGAACTCTGTTATATATAGAAAGATTTAATACAGGAAGGAACCCAAACATGTGACACCTTGTTAGAAGGTAGAAGATTACATAGTAAAACATGTATTTTGGAATGAATTTACAATGAGTTTTAACTATAAAATGGAATCAAAGAAAAAACAGGTGAAACTAAGACAAATGCAGGGTGAATTGAGACAAAGTGCCTGACTGATAATTCCAGCGATAATTGGGAATGTAAGTTAGCACTTCTGAGATCCCTTGTTTCAATAAGTGACTTTTTGTTTCTTTTTTTCTGCTTGTCTGCTTTCCATTTGTAATAATAATAAAAAAGGTAAGATTGCAAAAGCCAGCTTTTTTCTCAGTTTCTCTGGTGCTTTTTGCTAAGCAGCCTTGGAGCTACAAAGGTTCATAGTCTTTGAAACTTAAGACTCATACTCTAGAAGTGTTTACAATGGAAAGAAGACTCCTTAAAATGTATGACCACATAGAGAATCATATGGGATCTGCTGACAATACATCTTCAGATTTCTGCAGCTTGGTAGGGGCTGTGCATGAAGAGGCCTCAGTCCTCAGGCAGGCATAGGTCACAGGTCTGTGGAAATACTGATTTGGTTTGGAGCTGCTATATGTACTGGCTTCTGAGGAGAGCTCTGCAGAGGAAGAACCATTCTCTTTCATTTTAATGTTTTCAGAGCACTCAGGGTTTAGAAGGAGTACTGTGATACGTATATCCTCAGCCGGATGACAGAGCTTCCTCTGAAGTTGATGACGGTGTTAACAGTGATCATTTCCAGGTCCAACTCAATAGTACGGGGCCCCTTCACAGGGCGAGTCATCACCAGAGTAGCACTGATTGGTCCTGTTTGCTGTGCACAAAACAAGAGAAAGCAGGTAAGATTGCCTGTTATTTGCTATTGCCTCACTACAGTCTTCAAGCAGCCAATATAAATGGTTTCTGTTGCATTGTTTGGAGCCACTGCAATTCAGGGGAGAGATAGCTTCATTTCAACACTTGGCTCCATTTCAGTGTTTTGTATGAACTATCACCTTCCACAGTTTGTAGAGCCTTTGGGAGCCCTGCACACAGAAGGAGCTATTGAACATAGAAATTTGCCATTGTCCAAAAGGAAAAAGGTGAAAACGTGGATTTAGGATATAAATGTGTAGTGACACCTTTTGTTTTGTTTTGGTTTTTTTTTTTTTGGGGGGGGGTGTTTGTTTTT
>JAOEHY010031611.1:16567-26903 GCA_025447955.1 Psilopsiagon aurifrons | reverse complement strand
CCCCATCCCTGGCAGTGTTCAAGGCCAGGTTGGACACAGGGGCTTGGAGCAACCTGCTGTAGTGGAAGGTGTCCCTGGACAGGGAGGTTGAAACTAGATGAGGTTTAAGGTCCCTTCCAACACAAACCAGTCTGGGATTCTGTGATTCTCTGCCTGCAGGCAGACATCATGACATGTCCTGGCTGTCTCCCATGTGTACTGTGGATGTCCTTATGGACTAGGTGAACAAAGTAGGCTTCCACTTGTTGAGAACATCCAGACAGAGGGGTCTGACCAGGGCTTAACAAGTCTTGCATTGCATAAGACACCAAAGCTCACAAGTGGTTTAGCTAGTTGCTTTGCTTAAAATAGTTGTTGTCACATCAGACAGCCTACACACCAAACCCTGTGCAGTGGCTGTACACATCCCATGGTATCTCTCATCACCCTGTGTGCTGTATTGTGTTGGACATGGTACATTTACTGGTGCAATTGTAAGAGCAATGCCAACAATGAAAATGCAGTTTAATGAAGATACTAAGTAAGTTCTGTGTATGGTTTTGGTGCCCTGCTGCTGGGAAATGTAATTGGTACTCCATGCACTGCAAATACTTGCTTACACTTAGGGATTGTTCTTGCAGTGAACTCAACCTGCCCAGGACATTCCCCATGGCCAGGGCTATGTCAACCCCACATAGCACAGTGACCCCATATTTTTTCCACAGAAACCTCCTGTCATTACCATTTATGAGTAACATTTTTTATGCTGTTGTGAGAAAATGAGTAATTTTGTGTGAAATTCTTGTGGTGCCCCGCAGAGCATGGATGATGTTGATGCAGATGAACAGGATCTGCATCACTGCGGGGAAGTGGTACGTTGTTCACTGAGAGGCTCGGAGGCTGCTGCTATTCATTTATACAGAATCTGGGAACTTAACGAGAGCTGTTCTCTGTGGCAGACAGATGTGGCCTTTGGCAGTTCATATCTGAGTGCTGACAACCGTATTAGATAGAAGTACCTTGCAAATAGATCAGAAATACATTTTCTATCAGCACATGGAAATGTGATGCACTCGCTCAAACTGGGAGAAGGGCTAAAGCTCAACAATTAACATCTGCATCATTCTTGTTGAGGCTTGAGAAGGAGGTTTGCTATTTGTAGGGTGAGTTTGCTACCTGTATGTTCCTTGTCTGAACTACTTCACAGCAAGATTAAAAATCCTGGAAATTATGCATGTGAAAAATTGTGGGGCAAAAATAAGAATCTGGAAGAGGCAGAGTTTGAAACAGCAATAAAATATTTATTGATTATTCTTATTTGTAGAGTCCAACAGCAGTGCTGGCATTGTTCAGGTCCGGGGGTTATGGTACGACATGTCCTGGCTGGACTGAAGGGAAATTAACAGCATGCCTGGTGTCTCCTGGAGGGAGCAAGAACATACAAAGTCTTTTGCCTTGTGTCTCTTCAACTGGTTTTCAGCTTAGCAGAGGCCCAAACGTGTTACCACCTGTTCAGTGTTCAGTGGCTTATGTGAA
This sequence comes from Psilopsiagon aurifrons, assembly GCA_025447955.1. NCBI lineage: Eukaryota > Metazoa > Chordata > Aves > Psittaciformes > Psittacidae > Psilopsiagon > Psilopsiagon aurifrons. Next base: position 25,388 of record JAOEHY010031611.1, on the reverse strand, counting down.
ATAGCTCTGAAGGGTCTCAGTTCAATTTCTGAGCCTCTCACTACAGCATGTTTTTCACTACAGTTACACACTGAGAAGATCTGAGTGGATAATTTGTAATGAATAATGTGCTCACGTGCTGCCTTTTTCTACTCAGAAGTTCTAACAAATGAGGTAATTTTCATTTGCTGTTTGAAATTATTTACTGCTCATTTCTGCAAGTTGCATGCTCTCAAATAGTTTGTTCTGTATGTTTGATATCCAGAGGGCTTCTTGTCTGTCAGCAGGGCTGAGCAATCCGGCCTCACTCCAGGACAGTTGTTAGAGCTGGGTGACAGACAAGTAACTGGATAGGCTGAAGTTAAGTGACTTGATCCCAAGTCTCAGTGAAAGGTGGGAGTAAAGTATAAAGTAAACTGCTCAACCTCAGCAGTTCACTTAATGGGTAGGAAGAACAAGATTATATAATTTCTTCATGAAAATGCACCTTAGTAATTCAGGGATATGTAATTTTTGAGGGGGAAGGGACAGGTCCATCTTCAGTAACTTGCACCTAAAGCTAGGTTACCCTGTGAGGAGCAGCACGGGTTAGCCTAGCCCCTTACATCCTCCCCATGCTGATCGTCCCAGCTTCCCTCCTGTGTCACTTAGCTCCCTTCCACCTCTGCTTGTGACCATGGGCATGATGATGACATGTGCTGTGGGTGCTGTTTGCCCAGCATGGGGCCAGCTGAGCCCACCCAGCTTCCACCAGGGACTGGTTTAGCTGTCTCCTTACTACCTAATCACTTGGAAATCACTTGGAAGTTGCTTCCACTTGGAAACTGCCTGCACTGGGGCCTGCTATCCCTCAGTCATATTTGGTTGACCATGACCAGCAGTACCTGGGGAAGGAGAGTCAGATGAGAGTTTCCACTGTTTTCTTTTCCGTGCCCTTCGGAAGCAGAGGTGAAATCTTTGCTCTTTGGCCATGCATTAGGAGATAGCCTCCAGGCAGGCTTTTGGGGATGCTGGTGCCTGTGATCTGCAAGCACTGGGGGAAGGAAGCAAAAGCAGTTAGGAATCTGTAGGTCATGGTGAGGAATATGGGGAATACTAACTGTTCAGAGCTAAACCAGCTCTTGTTTTTGGAGGGGCCATGGTGATGCTACTGGATTTTTAGGCATTAAAGTAATACAGCTTTACAGGAGGAAGCTGGCATATTGGAACCCCTGGTGTCTTTTGTTCTCAGGATCTCCTTCTTATATAGACACCCTCCACCAGCATGCTTAAAGAGTTCATCCTTCAGGTTAGAAGATGAGAGAGGGTGACCTGTCCTTTGAGCATGGGCATCTGCTGGCCATCTGTGAAAGGCAATCCTGACGCCTGAAGAAGAACAGTTTAGAGGTGGAAGACTTTTGAAGGACTCAGCTCATCAGTCATGCTGACAAGGCTGTATTCTGGATGAGAGTGAGGGACTAAGATGAGAAGCTGTTGTGTTCAGAAACTTACCGAGCAGGGAATTTTGCATATAGCAAACACTATATAGCATATCGCAAAGGCTATTAGGGCCCCAGTGATGAACACTTTGAGGATGATACCAAGCTTCACTCTGTTCAGCATATCTTTGTCATCTGCGAGTGGAATTCCATCTAAAATGAGATAGAGAAGAGTATTTCAGGTGTGTTTACAAGTCTTTGATAGCTCAGAGTTTTCTGAATTTTGGTTGGGCTTGGCTAAGTTAGATGGACCCCAGCCAAGGAACAGTTTAGAGTCGTCCACAGGCTTTCCCAGATTGCTCTAAATCTCTTTAGAATCACAGAAACTTTTTACCTCAATACTTCAAATATCTTTGAGTTCCTGCTGAAATGGGTGTGCAAGCCCATCACAGTGGTAAGGCTTGTAACTTCCCACTGAAGCCAGATGAGGTTTTTAAGGGAAGCTGGGAGCCCTGTGTGGAGTGCACTTGGACATGGGTAACTTCCTGTGAAGGTCAGGGCTGAAATGCTGTTCTCTCATTACAGCCATGGACTGACAAAGTGCTGGGGACTGTTGCATTTACTGGGAGAGGCAATACAGCTGTTTGCAGAAACAGTTCTTTGGGAGAACCTCATCAAAGCTGTGTATGTGAAAGCTCTATCATTTCCTACCCTTACACTACCCCTGTGCTGCTTTCCTGATTCTGCAGGGAGAAGCGGTACTTACCATACAAAGTATGGCTTCTGTGATACATCTGTGGGACAGCCGAACCCTCTGCAAGAACTTTCATCTGGGGCAGCTTTGCTGTTACAACACAATCTGACATCCCTTCCAGAAACACTGGGAACAAAAAGAAGGTGAAAAGCAGATGTTTGTTTCTGTGTAAAGGGAAGAGCCAGGAGCAGCTGAAGGGCACATTGGCATGGCTGGCAATTTGTAGTGAAGTCCTAGAAATAGCTTTCTTGCTTGTATGCAGTTTCCAAGGTACAGAATTTTCTACAGGTATTAATATTGGGGACTGTTTGCCAAAACGTCCTGGCCTTCCCAAAGGAGGTGAGAACAGCAGCATAGAGTTGTCCCAAACCCTGAAGCTTTCCATAGTATTAATTCTGGGTCCTTACTTAATAGAAAGGCACAAATAGGTTTGTTCTTTTAAATAACTGCTGAGGAATGAGCTGTATGAAATAGGAGACTGCCATTCTCTGACATACGTAAGCTTCTCTTTGTTATATTGAACTTTCTACCTTTTTCTCTAAGAATGAGTTTGCTTGGAAACCTCTTCTTGTGCTGCATTAGTGAAATACAGTTATGGCCGGTGGCAGGTTTCCTGTCTGCATTGCTGAAGGTGTTCAGGTTGTGCAGGATTTGCTTCTCTACTGTCCAGTCTGTCACATATCCACTCATCTTCTCCAAGTACAGCACATCTACTTGCACGGGGTTTTGATGACTGAAGCATTCCAGACTCATCACTTTTTGGGTTCTGTTTAACTTCCCCTTGGGTGCTGCTACGCCAGGGGCTGGAAAAGGATAAGAAACATTAGAAATGGCTTCTATGAAATTATTTGCAGTTCTTCTCACAAAAGGCTCAGGCCTCAGTTAGCTGAGGTTGCTATAAGGGTCTCTTTGAGTTGGCTTGCTTTCAGCAAAACAGAGCTCAAATTTTGCATGATCTTTTACATGCTTTTGGCTTGGGTGGCTGAGGAGTAGCTGCGACAGATGAAAATATTATCCACACGGTGCAGAGCCCTCACAGCTTTCCTCTCCCAGTGACTCTTTACCTTCCAGGAAGATCTTCAGGCTCCTTACGTTGCTACCTATGTCTGAGACATTTTTCACGTAACACTTGGAGTCTCCGTCGTCTGTGGGAATGAAGCAAGGACCAGTTTTGCAAAGAATGCAGGGTTAAGTCACTACTCCCCTCTTCTAGTAACTAATTTTACATGATAACCTTTTGCTGACAGCAAAAGTGCAGAATTTGAGGTGAGGGTATAAGGAGTAAAGACATAGTTCAGCATATGATAAAGTTAAGGTACAAAGGTACATCTATTCCTACTACTACGTAAGGAAGTCTCTTAATCCTTAGTTTAATTCAGTTAGAACTTGAAAGTATGTGACCCACTCACCTCTGCTGAGATTGTTGGCCGCAAACACTAAGCTAAATATTAATATTATGAACATAATTATATCTCTTCTTGATAATCTTGAAGCCCTTTTTATCTTTACTGCTTCCTTTGAGCAACGTTGTAAAGGTGTTTAAGCAGATATTGAGGGATTAGGAGAGATCCTGAATATCTCTGTTATCAGGTACTCCTGTTCAGAACTCCTGCACTTTTAACCTGGTCAACATATAGAGAGTTTAAAGTTAGAGCCTGAACTCGCTGTAGATGGTTCTGCAGGAGAAACGTGAAATTTGGTTAAAGATGCACCTGAAAATCTTCTCCGTAAGTCAGATTTCCTTCCAGTAGGTACGTCACAGGTTAACCCTGGTCCTGAGTCCCAGAATTAAGCACTGAAATGGGCGAAACAGGGAAAAGACGTGTCCTGTCGGAGACGCCTGTGGCACACACTGAGGTCCTGGTGCAGGCCACTGGTTGCCATGAGACTGAGCTCCTTCTAGAATGGGGCACCCATGGCAACGCCCCATTGCTGAAAGGCAAACAGAACCCTTTCCTAAGGCCTCTTCCCTCAAGGAGAGGGACCTCAGCAGCCTCTCCTGGCCCTCAACACCTCTGAGCCTTGCTGCACAAGCCTGGCTCAATACACAGTGCCACTGGGCACAGTAAAACTAGCACCACGTAATCCCTCAGTCAGCATCACCTGCCCTCACAGGTCTTTTGGCACTGGCAGGGATTTCCATTCCAGTGGTCATGCCAAGCAGGCTGCTCCCAGGCCATTTCCTGCTTTTCACACTGTTTTAAAGCCTGAAAGTGCTTAGGAAGCGGGGGGAGCTTGTGTTTACCTGCTGGCCCTAGTGCTGGTTGCTTCCAGGACTGCACGTGCTGCTGGGTGAAATGCAGTCGCTCTGGGGGCAGCTGTGCATAAATACAGATATAAATACAGAAATAAATCAGGCTACTGTCTGCTTAATCAGAAAGTCTTGGTGAGATTCCTTAGGCTCTTGTGCAGATGGGTTTTGGGGAATTGGCATTTTCTGTCTTAGACAGAAGGTGGCGATGGAAATCACTTTTTCCTCCAAAGCCTCCCCTTTTAAAATGCTGATTAACCACAGGTTTACATCCCCCATCACGGAAGGATAGAATTTTGCAGTTCAGTCGTCTAAAATAACCTCTGGCGTTCCAAAACGTGACTGATACTCGAGAGACTCAAGAAGTATTGATAAGGTTTAAGAAGATGTTTAAGTTTCAAAAGAGAGCAAATGGAGTGGCAAGGGCTTGCGTGTCAATATTTATTTTGCATGGCTATTAAGTTTAGCTATCCATGGTGGATAAGGATGGATTTTAGTATAAATGTTTAATATTTGCAATCTATCAGGTGCTATAAAACCAGATCCTCTCAGCACTTTTGCAGGATTTTCATTTGAGTGTATTCAGCTGCTTTAGTTCAATGTGGTTTTTTTCAGTGAAAACTGAAAAGTCCATAGTAGAACAGGAAGAAAGAACCCAAACCCACTATGGTATTGCTGTGAAAGATAAGATAGTTTGAGAATCTCACAGGGGCTGACTCGCGAGGTGCATGGCATCTGCTCCATACCTGGCAGGGCTTCCCAATAAACTAGCCCGTGTATTTGATTGTGTTCAGTGTTCTGCTGAAGTGCTGTGTTTGTTTATTACTGCCATCCACTTACCATAAACTGCAGCTTGATACCAACCACAAGGAAGGAATGTAAAGAAACCATTCCCCATCTTCCTGTCTAAATAAATAAGGTTTTAACTTCCTGACACAATCCTCCCTGTGAGTGTAGTAAATGAGTATGTAGCAGCAAAGCAACGCATTTACATGCTCACTCAGCTGAATGAATCTTTTGTTTAGGAAATAGAATATTCTTGCAGAATCACATAAAAATGTTTGCTCACATTTGTCTGCCTTTGAAGTGCAGTTCATGGATCTCTGAGGATCCTATTAGGATCATTTATAGAGGAAGATTTTGTCTTCTCAGTAAGTGTATTCTCACTCAGCTGATCAGAAACATCTTTAAAAAGGAAAGTTTGGATAAGACACTTCTGTGTCCTCTTTTCAAGGATATTTTCATACTTGCTAATTCTTACGCAACTTCAGATGGAAATAATTTGGAATCAAAAAACTATTGGAAAGAGAATTAGATTATAAATCATTTCAAACAAATATTTCTTTGGAATGTGGTTAACCAATACCTTCACTAAATGATCACCATCCCATCTACAGTGCTCAGTCTTGCTTTCCAATTAGTTCTGCTGTTCTCTTCCTGGGCTGGGAATGCTGAGACAATCCTAACACCAGTTTTATAGGATGATTTAGGGCACTTCCTGAAGCTGAAAGGAAACTTGGGACCAGTAAGAGCACATCTCATGCCTGGGTTAGTGATGGCGGCTAACCTGCCAGCCGGGGAGAGCAGGGTGTTTTGTTAGTGATTACCCGTGAAAACAGGCAGGTATTGTCAGCACTGTGGGGATTAACATTTCATTCCTAATGTTTAAAACCTTCTGGAACATTTTCTAAGTAGCTAAAGCAGGATTTTGCTTTTAAACATGCCCTGACCTTTCTCTCCTTTACTTGCCTGCCAGGACTTGAGGTGTGCCAGGATGGATGGCGTCACTCACCCCCCAAACCTGGGATGATCTTTCCTGTGTTTGCACTGGGGATGTTATCAGAGCCGAGAAGAGATGTGGAGCCCTAACTTGGCATCATAAAAGGTACTAACGTTTTCCCTGTATTTGTTTGGCAATGATTTACTTGCATTATTGAGGGTGCACTTGCTTTTTCGGAGATGTGCGGGGGGGCTGTACACGTAAACAGTCATGTGCTCGTAACTCATGCAATAGGAGTAAATAATGTCTGGTGTGCCCAGTTTATGAGCATAACAGAAGAAGGACCAACAGAACTGTGTTTACAATTCATAACCTGATAAAACTATGGGAAAGTATAGTTGAAGTTTATAAACAGTCTGCCTGTATTAAACCAGAGATCAGTGTGAGGCTTAAACTCATTTTAACCAGGCCTTTGTAGCTATGCTTTTACTTGCTTAAGTAGAATTCACATCCTGGAGTATTTGGGATCCATTCTGTTCTGTACATACACAGGCTCTTAACAGCCATCCCTCAGAATGATGGGTGGTAGGATCCCTTTGTGAAGTTACAGTGGTTAAATGAAGTGCTGCTCTGAGGCCAGAGCTGAGCATGGCCTGGGGCTGTTGTTACTGCCTAATTTCAAAATCACCTTCCGAGTCCCTGCTTTATTTTTAAGATTAATGTGTTTGATTTGCTCTTTTTCCTGTTTTCTCTTTGCCCTTGAATGGGAGAGTTGCTACAGGATTTAATTACATGGAGCAATCACTCCTCCAGCAGTATTTGAACAGTATTTATTAACCGAATGGGTGAGATGGGCAGGTTTTAGCATGACCAGGGTACTTGAAGCACTAGACAGGTTGAACCAAGCACCTGTTGTAATCTCTAGTTTTGTAAGTTCTGTATGTAGTTATTATCAGTGACTTAGGACATGATCCCTTCGTGTGCCAAGTACTCCCCCTCGCTTCTGCAGGGACTGAGCACAGCGTATGATTAACTAACATCAAATAGCCTTTAAGATCCTTCATAAAAATGCTTGAATAGAGGAGGATTTTTCAAGTCAAACACATGTCTACAGAGATATAAACTAAAGTATCAATGCCCAGAACAATCCTCCAGGTTCAGTCCAGGTGTGGGGGGGAGCACAGTCTCTTCCCCCACATACTGTGAGTAACCACAAAGCTTTTCTGGATGTGGAGTACTTGTGCAGTAGGCGCAGACCCACCATGTGCTCCACGTCAGTGTTTCCCGGGGGAGCAGTTCTTGCTTATCCTGGAACCACTGATTTGGCCTTAAAACACATTTTAAGAAGAAATTACCCACAGTTTTAAACTGAAGTGGGTGTCTGAGGAGTTGGCAGTTCCATTACCACTCCTGCTGCTGCTGTGACCTCTGAGCAGTGTCCTGGAGCAGCCCCCAGGCCGGGGTGTGCTCTCAGGCTTATCCTCTCAAACCTGGCAGGGATAAAGAGCCGAGCAGATGTATAAACGATACAAGAAACCCCCATTGCCCCATGAAGCAGAGGAAGGCACAGCAAGGGTCGGGTGTTGTTTCTGTCCCTCTGAGCAGGGCAGGAAGGCAGCATGGCACTGAGCCCTGCCACAACATGGGAGAGAGCCCAAAGCTGCTTGTGTGGCTGCTCAACAGCACCCCTGGCAGCGCTGCCGACAGCAGCAGGAGGAGGCTCTGCCTGCGCAGGGAGCCGGTCCAGCAGCATCAGGAATTAAACTCGAGTCTTTGGTCTGGATTTCAGGAGCCGGGCAATGCGGCCATCTTGAAATGAAGCTTAAAGTCGCTGCCCGTCCGCACAGCGATGGCTGCAGGTCAAACTACAGGCAGGAAACACGCGGGCAGAGCCTAGCCTGCTTCCCAGCCGCCTAGCACGTGTTATCTGCTCAGTGCCCGGGCCGGTGCTCCCGCTCCACGCGGGTCCTCCCCGCCGGGCGGTGCGGAGCGGGGGGGGGGAGAGGGACGGCCCTGCACGTGCCTTTTCCTTCCCCTGCTCTGAGCACCCGGCCATGGGGTCCAGGCCAGAACTCCCACAGCTCCATGTGGCTCAGGCCTGAGACCACAGTGAGGGGGCTCTGGGGGGACATGCATGGACGATGGGGTGCAGAGGGGTCTGGGACATAGGTGGGGTGGGAAAAAGGGGAGCGGGGTGTTTCTGAGTGCTTAACCCTCCCTCAAATCACATCTCCCAGCTCACAAAGGCGGGCAGCGTGCCGGAGCCGCAGGCCCCCCTCTGCCACTGCCATCTGTGGGGTAGAAAATGCCTCAAGAGGGGCTCCAAGCCCCCGTAACCCCCATCCCCATCTCCACTGCCCCAGAGGATGTGCCTCCACGGGGTCTGCGCTCCAGCCACCCCCCAGCACCGCTTCCAGCCTCCCCATCCCATCCGTCCCTCCCGGGTCATGGAGTGGGGGTTCCCCATCCCCATCCCTACCCCATCCCCATTTCCCCTCCTATCCGCGCACCCCTTACCCGAGCGCAGAGCGGGGCGAGCAGGCAGGCGAGCAGGAGAGGGGGGCCCATGGCGGAGCGGGGTGCAGTCCGGCCGCCAGCCCCGAGCTAAAATAACGGCGGGGCTGGCTGAGTGACAGCACATGTGCTGTGGCGGGCCGGGCCCCCCCGCACCGGCACCTGCCCCGCCGCCCCCGGCCGCC
>JAOEHY010031611.1:0-16467 GCA_025447955.1 Psilopsiagon aurifrons | reverse complement strand
CGTGCCGCCGGGCGGTGCTGCGCGGGCCGCTGGGGCTGGGCGGGGCCGGGCCCGGGGGAGCGCGGGACGAGCCGCTCACGTTGCGCCGTGCGGAGTGGAGTCGCGCCGGTCGCTTTGTGCGCGCCGTGAGCTCCGGCGGGTGCGGTGCTTGGGGTTGTAGGCTCCGCAGGGCTGCCTTAGGTCCTGGAGGGCGGGATGGGGGTATCCAGCCGCGGGGAAGCGGCGTGGAGCCGCGCCCGCCGACCGGAAGAGCTAGTTCGTTTCCTCCGGGTGTCCCGGTGCTGTCCGCCGCCGCGCTATGGCCCGGCCTCATCCCTCGTGGGGCTTCCCCACTGCTCCAGCGCGAAACAACGCGGCGTGAAGGCAGCATGGTTTTGATTGTGGTTTCGTCTCCTGCGAGAGGGCTAATTCACCGCCGGTAAAATCGGGAGTGTGGGAGCCGCCAGACCAGCGTGGGGCCGGCACTGCTGTGCCCGCTGAGGCATCGCTCCTCATCCCCGGCATCCTCCCATCCCTCATCGCGTTTCAGGCTCTCAAGGGAAGAGTTCGGGCCCGTTTCTTCGGTGGGTCTGGGAATGCGCTCCCCGACGTGCTGTGGAGTGCTTAGGAGCTAAGTTGTAAAAGTATATTTGCAGGACAAAACATCGTTTTTTGTCGCCTCTCCTTTCGTGGTATCTCTTAAATCTGCCGGAGAAAGTTTTAACATGAAATATACCACGTTAAAAAGGATTAACAATCCAAAGTAGTAGTGTGGTCTGTGCCCATTTATCTGTATGTGTTCAGCAGACCATTTAGGTTATGTCCAGTTCTCTCAGAGACAATGGGATTTACACATACTCTTGAGTGTCTTGGCATATTAGGATAGCTGTAAATACAGGCTCTTTTTTGGTTTTCAAGTTCTTTTGGGGAGACATAGACATATTTTGCCTGAGGAGACCTAGGAAGCATAAATTCCACTTGTACATTTAGCTTTATGTGTCTAAGGTTGATATAGTAAATCTGAAAGGTAAGCAAGTGGAATTTCTAACCTGTGGACATGCAGTTTGTGAAGTACCTTTCAATACATTGGCAGCAAAAGAGCTTCACAGGGTGCTTGGTGTTTGCAGAGGGTGTTTTAGGGTAGGGAGTGAAGCAATGTGCAATTATTAACTGGGAGGCATGGCCCTGGGGGAGCAGGGTTTGACCCATCAGCTGCACCAAACCAGTGCTGCAGGGACCTGGCCTGGTGGGACATGAGCAGGAGCTCCCTGGGTTTGGTGTGTGGTGGTTCCTCTTGGTACAAAACTCATCCCTGTGCCATTCCCAGCCTGGAGCCCTGCTTCCAGGTGAGCATGCTGATGATTTTGTGTGCAGTAAAAGCTGTTAAGTAGTCAACTTGTTATGCAGATACATTGATTTTTACTTTGTACCTTTGTTGGTCCTTAACTTTCTGTTACTCGTTCAGTTTGGGTGGTGAAAACGCATGTCCGTTCTGTTGTTTTATATTTGTGTTCTTTAGCCCACTAGGGGCTGGGTTGAAGGCACACATCCCTGGTCTTTAAACAGGAAACCTTGAAATAAAACCAGTTTTGTTAATTTCCTTTTTTTATGACATATCATAGAGGTGCTATTCTGAGTCTTTGAAAGAACCTGCAACTCGTTTTCACTGAAATAATGTCCTTTTCAATGGTGTTATTGTCTTCAGAATGGCATGCCTTGAAAAATAGGAGAAGCTGAATCTCCACTGACATTATTTTTGTGCCTTAGTGTGTTGGATAGTAATACGAATGAGCTTAAAATGAAACTGTTACAGAAACTTGCAAAGTCTGTCACTGTTCCCGGTCAGGCCAAACATTTTACTAATGACAGCAGTAGAGCCTCAGGCAAAAGCAGATATGTTACTGTTTGAATTTGGATTGCAGAGTTTCATCGCTTGTAGCGTGAACGCCATTTGGGTCTTACAGCATGATGCCAGCAAGCTGGGGAGTTACGGAAGTGCTGGATGTCTTCAGACCTGTAACATGGGCTGATTTCTTCAGGAGGAGGGAGGGCAGTTCCCTGTTCTTAAATCTCTGCAGGGTTGAATTCTCAATCCAAATCCTTCCATAAATCACAGGGGGGTTTCCAGTCTCTGCAGAGTTAGCCTGTGTGCCAGCCTGTTGCCCGCAAAAATATGTCTAGGGGCTATGTTGAGGATCCTGACTATTTTGGGGTTTAGGCTCTGGTTCATCATTGTTAAAATGAAGAGTACATCCACACTGGTTAATGGTATGTGAACATTGTCTTGGCGGTCAGCTGAATTCGAGATGTGAACCAGGAGCGGGGGCAGTTATGTCTCAGGCAGTAAATATACCGTGCAGAGGTTTGGTGAGGTGCAGCATTGAAAGCAAAAGGCTTCTGTGAAGACATCTCTGAGAAAGTCTACATTTTGTTTAGCCTCAGACAATGCTGATATTAATTTAACTGTGAATAATGTGTGCTGAGACCAAGCTTGTGTCTATTTCAGGGCAGTGCTGAGTTCCCAGCTGATTGCAAAACATTAGTGGGACTTTTGGCTTTGGGGCTGGGCTGCGGGGGGTTGGAAGTGTGTTGGTGAGTGGATTTGAATGGGCCTTCATGGATAACTAACTGCTTTTGAACAGTTGTACAAACAAGATGTTTGATCAACAGTGAGGCTCAGGAGCCATGGTGGTAGTTTGGTGCTTTCTGCTGGGATACTGGAGCAAAACACTTCACTGCCTCTTCCTCTGTTTCCTTCTCTGCTTAGCAGGGAGAAAACAAAACCTCAGAACTTGTTTATTAGCATGTATGTCCTTGATACGAGAAAAAGTTTTTCTTCATTAAGAAAGGGTTGAAGCTACTTTGGCTGTATCCCAGGTTCTTCCACACTGGTAGCTGTGCCAGCAGTAAATTGGCTGGATGTGATCTGATGCCAGGCTAAATAAACACGTAAATATTGTCTCTAGGTTTATATGCACAAACAGGATTGGATTAAACTTGGTGTGATCTGAGCTGCAAGTCATGCCCAAGCCTCTCAGCTAAAGAAATCTTCCTGTATGGTTTAGTTTATGCATTTAGCTTTAGTTTATGCCATGGTTTAGTGACCGAGGGGAAGCATGGCTGCAAAGCCTGCGTACCCATTCTTCTCCATCACCACCCTATTGGTGACCCTTTCAGACAGATATTTGTGGCATTTTGGTCCCAAAATGATTAAGTTGTGTCTGTAAAATGAACTACCTGTGGCCCCAGTGAAACTGGAGTTTGTGGGAGTAGTGATGTCAACACAAGTTTGGGTGTACATAGTTCAGTCAAGTACATTCATGGTAAAAGTGCATAAGCCAGTCGGATCAGTTTGATGAGTTTTCATTCTCAGTGACGTAAAGAAAGAGCACAGTGTTTAAGGATTGTGCTGCCTATAAATTCCTTGTCTGTGCTCTAATTAAAGCTACTGTCATGTCTTACTTGTGTTATAACATGGTTCAGTTTTGCTTCTGTACCAGATGAAAGCTATCGTGTTTCTATCCAACCTATCATGCTGCATCCCTGTACTTGGCATAACATGGCTATCATTAATGAGGACTGATGAGGGTTTTGTGTCAATTTAGGATGTAAATGTCCCTTGGGAGTTAAGGGCATCAAAAGAGTCCTTCTACATAGTGAAGTCCATCTTGGGAGAATGGGGCCCTGAAATGAATGTCCCCTCATTTTGCCCTTGTCTATGTTGCTGTATCACAGTTTGTTTTACTGGTGAAGTAGAGTCAGCTGTGTCTTCTTTTCACCTGTTCCTCATGAGATTTCTGATTATCAGGGTTTACTCCTGACCATCAAATGCAGCTGAAGGCAGCAGCACATTCAGAAGCTGACAGAGAAGTCTGACATAAGTAGATAGTGGTGTCAGAAAGCATAGTTTTTTCTAGAAGCAGCACTAAAATGCACATGGGATGATGAGGTGTGGGCCAACACCTTGCTCAGAAGGTGCCAGGGAGACGTAACTGGCAGGCTCAGTTCCCTGGTACTCTGCGACCGGAACAAGCCCATCAAGTCAGTTTGCTACCTGTGGCTTTTTAGTAACAGCTTTTTGTTCCAGGATTCATGTAGTTGGGAAAACACAGAATATTCTTCTTTATAATAATATGTACTTGTTAATTCTTTTATTTTCCAGTTCGTTTTGGAAGTGGATAACTGCTCAGCTGGCAAGGATAACAAGAGGTTAGTGCACTCCTGATCTTAATAATGCTGTGATTTCCAGCTGCGTGTAATTACCATGTAGGTGCCTCAAAGCCAGGCAGGGCAGGGCTATCAGAGCTGTTCCCCATCCCACCTGTCTGTATGCTCTGAGGTACTCCTTTGGTTTCTCCGTCTGTCATTTCTCAGTTACATTCTATTCTTTTTTAACTTTGAAGAAAACACATTCATTCTCTGTTGGAACAACACTGAATGTTTGATAGAGGTCTCTATATGAAGAGATTCTTCTCTAATAATTTTTTAATGGAAAACGGAGATCTGAACTTTCATATTTTCCTTTGGCAATTGTAAATCATGCCATTGAGTTTCAAGGTATTACCATAAGGTAGATACTGGCCCCTAATTGACATAGATGTTGTGGGACCAAGAGGTTAAAGTCGGGGGGAAGGTACAGAAGGTGTCTGAGCCAGTCTGACAGTTCACTGCTACCAAAAAGGGGAGGTTTTGCTTCTGGCCCCATCATTCCTTACCAATGTCTTCCTGTCTGATCCCCTTGCTGCTCCTGTTCCTCATGCTGACCTTGCAGGAAATGGTCTATTGTGTTGGATACAGCTCTGCTGATTCTGTTGAATCGGAGCAGAGGGTGGACTGGAAAGCACCATATTAACCTCAGGGTTTGTTTTTTGGCTTTCATTTGTCCCTTACAGTGCTGAGAGCTCAATTTGTAAGAGCCATGGAAGAGTCTTCCCAACCCACTAAACCTGTGGAGAACCCTCACTCTCGCTTTATTATTGGCTCTGTGTCAGAAGATAACTCAGAAGATGAGACGAGCTCCTTGGTGAAACTTGACCTGCTAGAGGAGAAGGAGAGGTCTTTGTCACCTGTATCTGTCTGCTCAGATTCCTTGTCAGATCTAGGACTTCCCAATGCTCAAGATGGCCTGGCAACCCATATGAGGTATGGATAAAACAGTACTTGGATTCAGTCTTCTTACCCCATCCATTCCAAAGATAATCCAAAGATTCAACTTTATATCCAGGTTTGGCTCCAGTTTTTTGTTGCCCCAAAACATCTTTTGGCATTCTGTTTCTAAATGACCTCTAATATGTTTATTTGTATCAAAACCTTCTCTTTTCTGTTGGTTTTAATGAAATAGCTGTGCTTAAATTCCTTGAGCACCTTTCAAAAGCCTCAGTTGTTGAATATTGTGGCACATTTATTGGCACCACCCTTCTCTTGTCCAGCCTTTCAGAAAGTTGGAAGTTGTTGACTGAGATCTCTAAGGGTTTCACCTGTGTGTTTTTTATGTGGGTCGTGTTTGCTGAGAACATTATTTGCTTATTATGTCTTTATGTGGGATTTGCTGGTTTATATGTAGCCAGAGAATTGGCATCACACCTGGAGAAGGTCAATGACTCCATATTGCGTTTTGGCTTGGATGGAGAAAGTTTTGTTGATGGTTAAATAAAAGGCTGCTGTCATCCTGCAGGGTGGTGATGAGCCAAGGGTTGCCGTGATAGCTGCTGCTTGTGGCTCAGGGAGATGTTGGTGTCCTGGCTGGGAGAAGGGTGGTGTTGCTCCTGCTCTTAATGAACTGTGAAGTTGGGGTTTTGAGATCCTGGTGTTAATTTTTCTCTGTCAAAAGGGCCCTTTATTTTCACAGTGGCGCTGGTTTGCATACCACTAGTGGGATGTGTCCATTGGATTTGCTCTATTATGGAGGGGGTATCTTGTACTTTTCAGTGTTTACAGATATTTCTTTGTGTCTGGTCGGTATCTTCCACGTCCCCTTCCTTTGTTTTCCACATCCCAGGAGGTCTGGTGGCCAGTGCTGTACTCGAGGCCTTGCCAAGTGCTGGGTAGAGCAAGGAGGTGATGTAGGTGGGGAGCAGCAGTCCATGAGCAATCATCAGCTCTAATGCTAATAATCTTTTACTAGGTGTAGTAGTTGCACTTAATCACCACTGAATTGCAGCAGCTCATTTCAGGTTATTTTGCCACCTTGTCAAATGCCTTTAGAATTAGATTCTTGATTCCAAAGCATCTCCAGTCATTCCTGACTTGATGGTAAGCTCATAACCGATAAATTTAAAAAGACAGCGTTAAAGAGTGTGGGTGTTGGAATGAATCCTCAGCAAAGCCCCACTCCTTGCATCCTTCCAGTTTGATGTTTTCCATCATCTGAGTTCCCGCGACCCTGACAGTTGTTTCATGTCTACTTGTTCTGTTTATGAAAATGGATATGTGTCATGTCCAAAATGGCAGTTTGGGCACTGTTAAAAGTCTTCCTAAAACCCAGCACTTGACAGTCCCCTGTTTGCAAACCTTCTTAGCATGGTAAGGAAGGAAATGCATTTCTGAGTCCATGTTTTATTGAGTTGTTCTGGTCCTGCTGATGGATATGTTCAGCCAGCTGGCACTGACATAGCAGATGTAAAATCTTAAAGCAAATTTAAAGGGGATTACCTTTCCAAAGGCTGCAGTTTGCAGCACAAAAGGTAATTTTGAAGCAGGAAAAATTCTAGCCCTGCAACTATATATATTTTAGGAGCAGAAGAAACTGGATAAGCACATGATCATTAGTGTGGAAACGGACAGTAGGAGAGCAAGAAAATCAAGCAGCGTTTAGGACACTGCCTAGCTTCAGGGAGCTGTAATGCAATAGGTGTGCAACCTTGAGCTCCTCTGTTGTAACTTGCTTACTTTGGCACTCTCTTTGGAGGGTACTTGACTCCCAGTTAAATTGGAGAGAAATGCCAATTCAAATAAAAAAGTTCCAGCATTATAGGCTGTTTTTCTGAGATAAAGCAGGATGGCAGTCCCTTTCATGAGATTTCCACATCATGTTTGCAGATGGAGAAACTGAGACAAGTTCAGCAACTTGTCTGCAGCCACTCCATGACCCTAATGGAACACTGGTGTTCTTGCTTCCAACTTCCTTTTGGTAATCACAAAGGTACCTCACTTTCTAAAGTGACCAAGATAAATCTGTGGGGAGCTGTGTGCAGTGTGATCAGTGGATCAAGCAAGGTGAGGTCCAAGAGAGTGTATCCTTTTTGAAGGTCTTGCCATAAAGCTTTCCATTTGGCTGTTAGTTTCACACAGGAGATTTTGGTCAGCTGAAGATACAGACGTGTTGAATTTGAGGTGAGGGGCTTTGCTGCAGAGTCCTACCTGGGGAACAATTATGTCTAAAAGCCAGAATTTAGTCAGGTGAAAAAGAGGTTGTGAGTTGCCTGTAGCAAGAGGCATTGCCGTTTCTTTATTGCTCTTGGAAGTGACATTGTGTTGCCAGTTCATGAAGCGTAGGTGCTTCAGTAGACTGCTTGGGGTGTGTTCAGTACCTGAGCTTTGCAGGTCTGTCTGAGCTGCTGAGAGCCTTCTGTGACGTCTAATCAATCAATCCTGATCCAGCTCAGGATGCTCTGTGTGCTAACTCCTGTTTCTTCATTTGAGCATGCAGTGTGTGTGTGTGCTGTGGTGTTCCATCATCTCCTTATTGATCTTGTTGGGTGTTTATGCTGTTGCTGGGTCAGGTTATACAAACCAGGCTTCCGTCCCAATAGAGGTCTGTGGACAGCTTTGAGCCAGTTGGCTGCTGCTATAAAAGATTGAGAAAGCCACACTGATAATGAAGTTTAAATTGGTGTGTGGAACAGTAGCCCTCAACAAAGGTTGTGTCTTGGAAGAATAACCACGGGGACTAAAATGTTCTGATTCTTTTCTTGCTTGATTTATTTAGAGTTATCTAGTAATAAAAATCATGTAAATGGCCTCCTCACTGGGTTAGTTACAGCATCTACCATTGACGACAAGTGTCCTTGAAGAAAATACTCTACTGATGTGCAGTTCACATCAACCAAATTTACTCTTGTTGAAGTTTTGTAGAATCATGGAATGGTTTGGGTTGGAAGGGACCTTAAAGCTCATCCAGTTCCAACCCCCTGCCATGGGCAGGGGCACCTTCCACTGACCAGGTTGCTCCTTTGCATCGTAAACCCACCATACAATTGTTTCTTATCCCTTTTGCTTCCAGGCAAAATAACTGTGTAGTCTTTAAGTTCAGAAGTTTCCATCAGCACTTCCAGCTGAAGGCAGTAGTTCTGTTGGGATCCAGTTGCTGCTCATGGTGTGGTGAGCTGTTAGCCAGTTGCTCTGCTGCATTCTGGGGGTTCAGTTGTAGATTAAAACACTTCTCTATAAATGCCACTTGGAAAGTCTTTGAGTCTGCTTGTTTTGTAATAAATTGTTCTTGGCTATTACTAGAATTAAATCCCAGCATCAAAGGTAGTATCTTGTATCAAATTAGTGTTTAAAATAGACTGAAATCCTGCACGTCTGCTGGTATTTATACATGAGGACTCTGGTTTCATAAGCAACAAAATGTGTGTAGAGCACCTGGCAGTCGTTCACAGTGACTGAAAGCCAGATTTTAGGAAGTGGCTTGTCTGTTACTTCTGATATTAAGCCCAAAGAGGCTTCAACCTTTAGCACCTCACACTGTTTGGACTTCTCAGTAAAGAGTCTCAATAAATTACTGAGGTGCTTAGGAAGAACAAATCAGCTATTTAAGTAGTTTTGGAAGAATGCCTCAATTCTAGTGTGGACAGTGGTGTGGTGAGTGTGTCCAGCCTCCACTGGGACACTGCTTAGAAACCAGTCCCTGCTTAGAAACCGGTTGTAGAGTGAGTGCACAGAGTACTGAAAGTAATAAAGGATCCTTTTGAGCTGGCTCTGAATTAAGATCCATCCCTTTCCAGTCCAACTGTTTGTGGTCAGATTACACTTTAGAGCATTGATTTGGTAGAAATGGTCTTGTAAAAGAGGGGTGCTGTGATTCTATGCACAAATGTGTGATAGAAGTACAAGCATGCTTCAGTGTCTGCGGGACTGATGCTCTCACTGCTTCATCCAAGACTACTCTGGCTGCACCAGAAGGGATTTCTGCTTTGCTGAACTGAGCCCTTCCTGTTCCACAGCCGCTGCTGGCGTTGAGGGCTCCTCCTCCTCTGGCTCTGCTGTCCATGCTCTTGGTTACCCTGGTGCTGCTGAGGTTTTAGCTCAGGGGTTGGCATTTCAGGGGCCGGGAGGCCAATAAATAAATGAATTCCATGCTGCTTGCCTAGACATTTTCCTTTGACCAACTGCTGTTGGCTCAGCAGGTAGGGCAGAGTGACACTGCTGCATGATTCTGCAAGTTACTGAAATAAAGCTGTGCATCCTCAAGGAACCCCTGCCAGACCAAAGGCTTTGATTCCATGTTGTTCCCACTTCTGACAGCGAGGGATGTTGTGATGTGTGTTTAGAATTTCATCTATCAGGAGAGAAAAGTTGAATTCCCTCCTGTATCTGCTGGAAAAGAGGGAGCTTGTCAGGTGTGTTGGATTCCGAACTTCTCCCAGTGACACTGACCACCTCTTGAAAGCTACTCCGTTTAGTGCACAAATACACTTTAAAGAACTTTTCCTCTGCATACTTTTCAACAGTGACAGTTTTATATTGCTGTAAGAAGTATTTTACTCCCTTTGACTCAGTTAATGTGGGAAATGCCGTCTCAAAACTCAGTAATTTGTAGGGAGGTGTTGCAGAGATTGGCGGGCTGAGGTACCACAGCAGTGTCAGCAGCTCTGACTTGCTTACTTATCTGATATTTGTAATTGGAAAGACAAGGAGGTTCTATTTTGTCCCTATCAGAATACTCTGTATCAACAGCTCTGTAGTTTGGGAATCAAAATTCTGCCTTACATTAAAGACCTGCCCTGAGGCTACTCAAAACCTGCATGAGCAGGGAAGTGAAGCTGTTTAGCCAGGAGCAGGGGGAGGGCTGAGCTTGTTTTTTTGCGGTGCATCCTTGATTTCATTTCCTGAAATCCTTGTGCTCAATCCTTTGTCAGAGCTGGGTTGGGTTTTGTTGTCCTTGATTTACAGGTTGAAGCACTCATAACCATCAGTGTCTGCATTCAGGCCAGATGCTCTGTCTCTTTAAAATCGCTGGTGAGCACTGTTGCTGAATAGGTCCAGTTTGCTGCCTCCCAGTGCCTATTGCCCTAGACAGAGTGAGCCATTTAGTCCAGCTCTGGAATTCTGCATTCCTTACCACAGTGTGCCTGTCCTTGCTCTTTCTCTCTGCCCTTCTGTGAAATCGATTGGAGGGGCAGATCTAAACCAGGAGCAGATCTTACGGATGCTCCAGCTGGCTCGAATCTTACCACCCAGATCAGATATATGTTCACATCAGAGCTTACATATTTATGAAGCATAAAGCCCAAACTGATGGTGCTGCTGCCATCTCTCCACATCTTTTGCAGGCCAAATCCAGAGGGGGGAAAAATAGAGTCCATTTGGAGGGGGGGTGTGTGTGTGTGCTGCAGTCTCCTGAAGGCTGCCTTTCAAACAAGGCAGCTGATGCATCACTGCCTTTGGAACAAACCGCTACGTCACTGATGGCACTTGGCATGTTGCAGTGCTGGGATCAATGCAGGCTCCTGGCTGTGATGTGCGTCAGGTATGTGGCTCTAATAGATGCTTTTGTTATCTTGGAAGCTGGAACAGGAGAGCGCTGCACAGGCTTCCCCTTTGTCTGCCAGCCGGCCTAGGGACTGAAGAGGGGGATGGTTTTCATATGATGTTTGCCTTTTGGGCTCTGAGTAGTGTTACGTTTAGGAAATGAGGCTTGTAGGGAATGTGCGTGTTCCATGGTAAGTGGTGTATGAGAACAACATCCTGGGGTAGCATATTTCTGTCGGGATGTCGCAGCAAATTGTGGCTGTTGATTTCCCAGCAGTGAATTCAGCTGAGAGGAGGCAGGATGAATGGTTCTGAGCAGCGCTGAAGCTGCTCCTGTAGCATCAAGCTGTGTGTACGTGTGGGATTTGCTTCCTTGCAGCTACAATGCTCAGGCAGTGTTTGGGTTAGGGGCTGTGGGTGAGGCTTTTGGAGCAGATATTTGGGAACCTGCTTTTGTGAAGCCTGAAAAATAACCTTCCAGTTGTACTGGGTTTGAATTTCAATCAAATCAGAACCTGAGGAAATGTAACAGAGCTGTAGATTGTGCAAATGTTCTGGTTTGAAAATGATGGAATACAGTGTTTACTGCTTCCATCCCTGGCACTGTTCAAGGCCAGGTTGGATGGGGCTTGGAGCAACCTGCTCTAGTGGAATGTGTCCTTGCCCATGGCAGGGGGTTGGAAGCAGATGAGCTTTAAGGTCCTTTCCAGCCTGGGATTCTATGAATATCAGTTGGGGTTTGCTGGTCTCGTGGGGACCAGAAGAGAAGGTGGCGCAGATTTTCTCAAGCAGTGCCTGTAGGTTCATGATTCTCATCCCTTATGGTGGCTTCTTTGGACCTGATGGACTGGTGGGTTTGTGGTGGCCTCCCTGCAGACGTGAAGGGAAGTGGGAGCCTGGAGAACCTGGGAGAGCAGAGTGTCATAGCACGATCTGTGCCTGCTGAGTGTGGGAGCAGGGTCTGCAGTCCCTCTGGGTGAGTGCTGTGGTCAGAGGCCCCTCAGGGTGGAGCCAGTGCTGATTTTTCTTGCATAGTGCTGTTTTAAAAGGAGTTAAATGGGAAAGTTGGGTAGTTTGAACAGTTCTTCAAACAGGAACAAAGGCGGAGAGGTGAGAGAGGCATTTAGTTATTAGGTAGATACATAACGTTGGGGCTCTCTGTTTCTTCTTTCCCTCGTTATCTCTTGTCTCTGGTGGCTTCTTTTCTCTCTGGCTGCCTTCCTCACTGCCACAGTGTGTCGCTGTCTCCTTTACCCTTCTGCTGACAAAGCTTGAGGAAACTGGATCTGCAGAGAGTTGTTTTGCTTACGCTTTATCGGGCACATGCTGGTCGTTGCTGATTTTGTCTCTGCTGTTCTTAGCTCCCTGTCCCCTGCAGTGACCTTACCTTGCCCTCAGGGTTCCATGCTGTCATCATGTGAATGTGACACTTTTCCTCCTTGTTGCTTTTTTAAGAGATCCTCTCCTGGGTGATGCCTGCACATTCCAGGAGTTTGTGCTATGGAATAAAAGCTGTGCTGCCTGCAGATGGCCCTGGCCTGGAGCAGACCCAAATGTCATGCAGTAGAGAAAGGTGATCCACTTGCTGTGTCTAGTTCCAGGCCAGGTTTGCTCCTCACTGTACTGCAGCAGTCATCACCCTTATCCTGTCCCTACCCCCAAACTTGCAATTTATTCACATGTGCTCAGTACTGAGCAAATATTCCTTTCTCCAATGATGTTATTGAACCTTGGAACACTTTATGTTGACAGCACTTGGAGGAATCTCATTTCCATTTTATAGGTGGAGACACAAAGGCGCAGAAGCTGTGACTTGTCCAGGTCTCCCAGCTTCCAAGCTGGTGCCCAGTGTGGCCTGTTGTCACTTGGCTGGATCACTACTGTGTCCTGTGTGCCTGTGCAAACTGTGCCTCTGACTTTCTTCTTGACACCTCTGGAATTGCTTTCCTTGCCACCTCCCCACCCCTCCTGGAAATGTGTTGTTAAATCCTATGTGCAGATTGAATTCTTTTGGGCAGACCAGCCCCTGTGCTGCTCCTTTGCTGTTGGCAGTGAGGTGCCCGCTCCCATCCAGGTGTGTCGGTTTCTCTGGATGCTGATGGAGCACGTGGGGACACTCTGCCATCTCCACTTCCTTGCATGACCTCTGCTGTGTGGAGCAGGAGCTGGGGCTCACCGCTGCCTGGAGGAGCTGCTGCACATCACCGGGGCTACAGCGGCTGTGCTGGGCGTTAAGCTGGGTTGTGTAACCTGTAGATCATTTTCTCTCTTTCCTGATTAGCTGCTTTCCTCTGAATGCAGAAGGGGGAAGCTGCTCCTCTCACTGTGCGTGCTGCGTCACGGGAGAGTGGCTGACACGCAGAGAGGGGTGGTGGAAAGCGAGGGACAAAGGTTAAAAGAGCAAAGCAATTTGGGAAGCGCCGTGGCTTCAAGGAGAGCTGCGCAAGCACAAGAGGCTGTTTGCAGCTTTCTCCTGCAGGGGTTTGAGCTGCAGGGCTCTCAGAATCAAATAGCAGCAGCTGCACTAGAGGAGTCGTAAGCGAGCCCGAAATCTGTTCGCTCCCTCACTGAGGCAGCATGGAGGATTCTGCAGAGCAGAGTCAGGAAATGAGATACCACATGCTGCAAAGGTAAGAGTTCTGGGTGTGAGTGTCTCCCCGGCGCAGCAGCTCTGCTGGGCTGTACGTGTAAAGGTACTGCTGGGCTGTACATATAAAGATACACAAAGAGTGGGAGTGCTGCTCCGGACTGGGAATGTGTACTGCTGGTTTTCCGTGTTCATTTCATCCCTTGAAACCTTGCCAGTTACCTTGAGGTGTCTGTGCATGCAGTCTGCAAGCAGGATGCTAGAATATATCTTAGTGGGGGAATCAGTGTTTAAAGAGTTGGGGATTCTGCATGACTTCCTTCTCCATCAACTCTGAAGGAGAGATGGGTGTTTTGGAAGGTCGTGCCTAACAAAATGCAGCAGCTGTGGGCTGGTGACTGGGAGAGATGGCTCAACTCAGCATTTATTCTGTTTTGTTTAGAGCTCAGTGTTCTTCTTTCTGTGCTGCCCAATTTCTGCCTCTTCTTACCCTGCAGAAAAAGCATCATCTCTCCTGTTTTGACACAATGTGCAGCCTATGGTTGTTAGTAAATACAGCTAATGTTCTTGGTGTGTTTGCTGCCACAAACAGAACTGAACTCTTATTTGCTCATAGTCAAGTGTTTGTGCATTATTTTGGATGCTGAACCTCTGGTTCTTTGGACATTTCAGGGAGCAGTATCTTTATGGGTATAGTAGAAATTCCTACAGGCAGGAGAGCTCCTATTCATGTGTGTTCACAGGTTGTGACCCCAAGATTTTGATCTCTTTTATTTCTATTTTTGGTGTGACTGCCCTCAATAAACCTGCAGTGAATAAACCTGTCTCACTTGTTGGACTGTGCTCCTTGACATAGAGTCTGACCCCTTTTCAACACACATATTTAGTAGAAATTCAACCTTAACTGCACCTTTCTTCTTATTCTTGCCTGTTAGCTCTTCTCCTTGAATTCCTGAGCTTATCACAGCAGTCTGTGAATTCCTGCTGATAGGGATAAGTTTTAAGTTCATTGACAGTGTTTACCTCTGAAAGCGCAGTTAAGAAGAAGGGAAAGTAATAGAGGGGAGAAGCTTTGTGCACTTCACTTGGTCTGTGCCTTTCTCTGGGTATCAGCAAGCAGGTTACTGGTCTGGGTGTGCAGCCAGTTGGAAGCCCAGGATCTCACTGGGAGACAGGCATCTGTTTTTGTAGCATGCTTTAAAATCACCCCACTGATCTTGTTTTCCTGTTACCTTCTCCACTCTTGGCTTCAGGGATCACTTCAAGGCTTCTTTAACTGTGCGTAGAAAAGGTTTTCACTTATACCAAGACACAGCTTGGAGTCAAGCATGGCCATTTGTCATAGGAGAGAAAAACTGATGTGTCTGAGCTTCAAGGGCTGCTTTCTTGTTCTGGAAAACCTTATAAAATCAGGTTTTGCCACAGTAGAAGGGAGGAACCTGCTTCATCCTATGTGGGATATGATAGCTTGGCATGTCTTTATGGTCAGATCTGGGCATTGATCTTGCCTTACCTGAAACTGTCACCTTTCCTTCTCACACAGTTCATGGTTGATTACACCAGATTTGGCGCATAGCTTTTTGAGTAGGTTGTTCTTGTTCTTGGCACGGGTCAAGATCTTCCTTGTTAATGTGTACTGCAAGGTGTAGACTGTTTTAGCACTGTGATCGTTCAAAGGAAACATGCATAAGAGAAGAATCTGGAGTTAACTTGACACTTGCTATAGTTTACCCAAAGCTTCTTTCATCAGCAGGTTTCTTAGTCAAAAGGCATGTTACTGATGCACAGTTAAGGAGGGTCTGCATTTCAGATGGGTAAATCTTCATAGGCTGTAACATATTTATGGAGAAAAGTGAGGGGGAATCTGCCTGTTTCCTCTCAGGCTGTCACAAAGCACCTGTAAGAGCAGCTCATTCCAGCCAGGAAGCTCCAAACCTCATGTGGGGCAGTGAACCCCACAGTTACAGCTCTCAGGTACCTGACCTCAGTGGCTGTGCTTATGAAAGGAGATCTCTCGATGCTGCACATGGCTTGGCTTGTCCTTGGCTTGGTTTTCCTGTCATGCCCTCCCTGTGGTGTTGCTCAATGGTAGCAGCTCTCCAGCAGCTGATCAGGGCAGAGGTTCCTGATGGGTTTCCCGTGACCCAAGGGCAGCCAGCAGGGCCTGCCTGGCTCCTGGGGACTGATGCTGCAGTGGCACCAGTGCTGTAATAGCACTGACCCCCTTGATTGCTGTTGGGTCTTCTCAGAGCACTGAGTTGTGTTTTCAATACCTTCCCACTGTTCATCCCTCTTTCCTTGCCAGTCATCCCTGTAACAGCTGAGGACCAGGTCCTGGTAGCCTGGAGGCGAGGAGTGATCTGCTTCTCTGCCTGGGGAATATGGTCAAGGGGAACTTTACAAATGATCTGTGTACATCTGCACTGCCAAGTTGCCTTTTTCTGTCTCCCACAATTTCCCTAGGCCCAGCATGTCTGGTTTACACCTTGTAAAGCAAGGCCGGGACAGGAAGAAAGTTGATGTGCAGCGTGATTTCACTGTGGCTTCTCCAGCAGAATTTGTTACTCGGTTCGGAGGGAATAAGGTTATTGAAAAGGTAAATTATGGCCCTTTTTCTCTTTAGCATACTGTGTTGTGGTCCCTTCTCTTGAGCTAGGATGGCTCTCAAGAAGGCTGTCCATTGCTGATACCAAAACTAATATTCCTGTACTTAAAAGCTGTGCTTGTGCCCGTAACCATTGTGTTCCCGTTTCATTTTCAATGTGATAAATAAATGTCCCATTGTTTTAGCTTTGCATGACTGGGGGAAAATTGAGTGAGCTGGAGTACTTCTGCAGCTACGAAAGGATTTATGGAGAGCTATAACAAGAGTAGGCTGGAAAAACACTGAGAAATGTATTTAAAAATACAGAATCATTTAATGGATGAGGTGTCTTCTTATCAGGTATTGGAAGCTTTAGGTACTTGTTAGGCCTATTTTCCTGTGTCATACAATCATAGAATAGTTCGGGTTGGAAAAGACCTTAAGCTCATCCAGTTCCAACCCCTGCCATGGGCAGGGACACCTCCCACTAAACCATACCACCCAAGGCTCTGTCCAACCCGGCCTTGAACACCGCCGGGGTGGAGCACTCACAACTTCCCTGGGCAACCCATTCCAGTGCCTCACCACCCTTACAGGAAAGAACTTCTTCCTCATATCCAATCTA
>JAOEHY010031610.1:0-21437 GCA_025447955.1 Psilopsiagon aurifrons | reverse complement strand
CCACAAGTCGAAAACACAGTGCTGCACCAGCTACTAAGAAGGAGAAAAATGACTGCTACTGCTGAACCCATGACACTCACATAGCAGCTTGGGAAATAGCTGACAGACTTCTTTCGCATTGATTTAGACGCAGTGTTGTAGGCTCTGAATAAGCTTGAAAAAAGGCTAATATTTTATTTTCCTCTTGATGAATTCGCATTTTTGTTGCTTATGTGTGTTTTGATTTGGTTTTGTTTGGTTGTGGGGTTTTCTTTGTTTTTCTTTGTTTCTTTGTTTATTAATTTTTTTTAAGATTATATATATGGTACTGGTGCTTTCAAAATCAGGTCAGGTTGGGGCATCATTCTGCTAGAACATGCAAAAACATGTAATTAGAAATCATTCTATGTAAACCTCAAAGTTTTCAGAATTCATGCTGTGAAACATTTCTTCTGCTTAGTATCATCCTTCGAAATAAGAAACACAATTTCAACATGATTTTGAAGAGTTCACCTGTGATACTAAAATTTTGCTCTTCATTAGATTGGATGAATAATGGATTACAGTAAAATGGTAAGAAGCAACAAAGTGGTAGTTTTAACTACACTGGTGCAGTCCATTATTATATGGGACATGATGTCTTGGAACAAGTTTTACAGACCCCTGTGCCTGTTTTTAGCAGCAGGACACAGTGACACCCGGTTCAAGTGGCTTTCAGCCTGTCTTATTGCAGGAGGTATGGGGTCTATGTGTGCGTGTGTGTGCACAAGGAGGGAAGAAGGCAGCAGAATGGTTCATGGTACAGTGTTCTGTGTCTTTATTCTTTCAGGATTCAGGAGGAGACTCCTGTCTCAACGCTGAGTTCTTCATGAGCTGGAAATAATATGATTTCCACACCCTCTGCTTTGCCAGTGAGTCTAACTCCCTAGTGTTCATTCCCAGTCATGAAGCTGCCAACTAGGAAGGGTTTGTTTTAATTTCCTTGCAGAGATTTCTTACCAAGAACTTTTTCTTGGTTCCTTTGCCTTCCAAAGGTATTACTTTGACTTCAAAGTAATGTGAGTCTTCTGCATCTTTTTGGAAGATGATTTTTAGTAAACTCATGGGTGTAAATGAAACTGAACCTGGTCAATTTCATTGGGCAGATATTTCAGGATTTTGTTTGTGGTGCTGTGTTTAGTTGAAATTTGGGTGTACTGTTAAGTAGCATACTAGAATTATTTGGAAAGAGACGTTTCAAAGTTCAGAATTTTTGTTGCACTGGGATTCCGTACAGGCAGTGCCAGTTGTCAGACGGGTGAGATTTTTGAGTATGTCAACTTGAAACAGAAAGCTTGCGAAATCTCAAACCATACCAGGCGTGCAGTGTGTGCCAAGGCAGTATGAAGACAAATTAAGACATTGATGACTCTTCCAAGACTGCTGGCTTTATAAGATTCATTGCACATTTATACTTCAGATGCAGTGCTAGTATAAAAAGGGTTGCTTCCTGTGAAAAGCAGCACTGTATCTGTGCACTTGGAAATAGCTTGATGTTTACAAGGTGGAATTAGGGAATATGTGAAATCATTTGTAGTGTCTGGTTTTCAGTTTGGTGATTGGTTGTTTTTAACATAGAATTATAGAGCAGACAAGACCAAGTATAGACTTACTAGTCACATATGTTGTAATAATGAGAGGCAACCTTGAAGGCTGAATTTGGCAAAGTGGATCCCCCAGTAAGATGTCATGTAGTTCTGCTTATGTGCTGTACTGAAGTTGAGGACTGTGTACACAACATTCATGATTAAAACCATGGCGTTTTCAACTGTGTAATTGAGCACTACCTGCTTTTTCCATCTTCAAAGTCCTATTAATTGTCTGCTGTCTGTGTTTTAAGATTTGCTGCTAGGGAAAACAATAAAGGGTACAATGATACAAGTGAAAGATTTGTCATAGCAAATTAATTGAAATGGCAGAAAGATTTTTAGCTGAGGTTTTTACATCTATTTGTTTTTCATTTGGTGATTTTGTTATCTAAGATTACAGACAGGTCAGCCAAGAGCTTAGTGTTTGTTAGAGATGAAACTGAGGTAAGAAAATCTAATCACAGTGAGAAGAGGCAAGGTGTTATTTCTGTTGGAACAGTTACCACTCAGTAGTACAGCTGCTTGACACACAAGTCAACAAAGTTAAATGGTATGCAGGGCAAGTTGCTGTTTAGTAGTCTGATCTAATATGTCAGTGGTGAAGAGATGAGGCCATTAACTACTATTCAACTGGTGATACCAAGACTGAAAATATATTGTCACTTAAGTAGTGATAGAACAGCAAGATTTTAAGGGGTACCATCAAGTATTCCTTGCACTTAGAGTTGTAATTCATAGTCTCAGATGGCTTCAGCATACAATAATGTACTATAATCAGGATATCATAGAATCGTGGCATGGTTTGGTTTGGAAGGAATCTTAAAGATCATCCAGTTCCAGCTCCCCTTCCACAGGCAGGGTCACCTTCCACTAGACCAGATTGTTGAAAACCACACTCAACCTGTCCTTGAACACTCCCAGGGATGAGGCATCCGCAACTTCTCCGGGCAACCTCTTCCAGCTCACTACATTCACAGTGAAGAGCTTTTTCTTTATATCTAATGTAACCCAACCCTCTTTCAGTTTAAAGGCATTTCCCATTATCCGGTCACTGCATGCCCTCTCCAGCTTTCTTGTAAAGGTCTGCTGTAGGTACTGAAAGGCTCTTCTAAGGTCTCTCTGGAGCCTTCTCTTCCCCAGGCTGAACACCTCTGAGTCTCTCAGCCTGTCTTCATAGGGAGGTGCTCCAGCCTTCTGATCATCTTCATGGTCCTACTCTGGAGTCACTTCCACAGGTCCACATTCTTCTTATGTCAGTGGCCCCAGTGCTGGACACAGGATAAAAGCAGAGTAGAAGGGGAGAATCCTCTCCCTCAACCTGCTGTCCATGCTGCTGGTGATGCAGTTTAGCACATGGTTGGCTTCCTGGGCTGCAAGCACATGTTGATGGGGCATGTTTGGTCCTTTTCATCAGGGCTGCTCTCAATCCAGTCTCTGCCCAGACTGTATCAGGGCTTGGGACTGCACTGACCCATGTGCAGGACCTTGCACCTAGCCTTGTTAAACTTCGAGGTTTGCGTATGCCCACCTCTGGAGTTCGTCAGGGTTCCTCTGTATTGAATTCCTTCCCTGCAGCGTGTCGAGCGCACCACACATATTGGTGTCATTGGCAAACTTGCTGAGGGTGCTCTCAATCCTGCTGTCTATGTTGCTGACAAAGATGTTTTACGTGTTTTTTGTTCTGCACATGGCCAAGTCTCAAACTATTTGAATGTCAGTTTAGCTAATCTTGTTTAAGTGTTGCTGTGTTTTTTTTTCCACAATTTCTGACATTTTCCAAACACAGAATTAGAAATTCTGTGTCTATTCTGATCAGAGCCTGAGTTAGTGATTTCTGTTTCAAATTCAAATTAGGATTTCCTGCAATGATTTGGCTTGCAAGTCCTTTTTTTCATATGAGCACCTGCAGTTCTGGTTTGGGTTTTTTTTTCTTTGTTCAACCAAAACACTGTGAAATAGCCTGTTTGTTAATGTGGTACAAAACCTGATTGATCTTAGTGCTGGCTGTTTAACAATGTTTTTTGACATTTCATTGAAGTTTTGCTACATAAGCTGTCCTGAGCTATGGAGAAAATAAATGTTTAAAAGCCACTTACTACTAAATTGTGAAGAAGAAAACTTTGGAGTAAAACTAATAGCAATAAATTCTTTTACCTGCACAGTTTTTTTAAAGCTACAAATTTTATTTTATGTCCTGAATCTAGGAGAGAGATGGGATACAATCGGTCCCTTATAGTGTTGTTTTGATTTTACAATATCTGCCAGTTGAACCGTGATTTGTTTTTACAGCAATTATTTTCTATTAAAAATATTCCTTTGGGGGTGGCTGTCTTGCCTGGAACTAAACCAAAGCATGCATTTACTGTTGAACACAGTGGTGATGGTAGGGTTTTTTGTTTGTTTGAACAGACATAGCTAGCTATTTTCTGGATTTTGAGTTCACTTGTGTTTTGCTAACTGTTTTATAAATTCAGATTAATGCTGACGACTCCCCAGTAAGGAAAGTGATTTGTGCCAAATTTTAGTATAGGTCCAAATAGAAAATAATTTTAGAAATAGTTCCAAAAAATAATGAATAGAACAAAAAGAAATGCTGTTCTCTTTGTATATTCTTTTTTTCTAATTCCTTGGAGATTGGCGTAAATATTTCCCATTGATACTGGTAATTAGTTCAAAGGTTTCTGTGCTTGGATGAGTAATATTAAAGTAATATCCGGCTTGTATTTGGGAACAGTCAAGCTAAGGAAGTCCTCTGCAGACAATGTGAAAGTTCTGACTTGTATATCCCATGCACTTCAGATTTTAATGTGTCGTCATTAAGTCAACTCTTGATTCTGGGTCTGCATAACTTTCTAACCCAGGGCTAAGCCTGCCAGGAAATTCTTCACACAAAAAATATCATGTCACAAAACTCAGTAGCCAGGTAAATTTGGTCAAATGGAGCCTGACCCTGCACTTCGGTAGAGAAAGTAGCAGTGAAAATGGCTGTGATGTCATGTTTTCCTCTTTCAGCTCTTCCACATATGCCCTGTCATCTTCTGGCCCTAAGCAACATGTTTTTGCAGCTGTGGATGTCCCATTACACTGTATGATGCCTAGCCTCTCCATCATTCAAGGATTTAAGCACAGGGATATGAGGACATAAAAGAAAGGCAAATTGAGTTGAGGGACAGATGTTAGCCCATACTTGCCTTTCTATAACCAGCAGAGTATACAGTTAAGGACCTAGCTTCTGATTGTCTTTGCCATCTTCGACTTCTTGAGTTCATCTATTTTGCTTGCTGTTGTCCCCAGAAAAGCCGTCTCCTATTGCAGAGTAATTCAGCTTTTCAGTTATCAAGATATTTGGCCTGTACCCACTGTGGAACTACATGGCTTAGTGTTAATCTCAACATTTTCCTGACTCATCTTACCTGTTCAGAGCAGTGATGGTGGGAGAACAGATTATTGTGTTGTATGTAAGAGTACAACTAGCATTTCACTTACAACTTCAGGAAGGGAGGGACAATATTTAAACCTTGCCATGTGGAGGTAGCAATAGCTGCCAACAACATATCTTCATTATTCATGTATCAGGAATCAAATTGGATGAACACATTTACTGGTAGCTTAGATTTTCTACTGAGGAAATGATTCATACTGGCTGTATGTGTAAGCTAAATACAAAGTGAAATGATTTTATGAAAAATAAGGCTGTAATTTTCAGGGAATAGAGATCCTCTTTGTGCTATAAAAATGTGTTGGATATCATGCCTTCTTGAATCAACTGATGATTATAGATGGATGAAACTACCGGAAAAAGATGTGAAAAACAAAAGAAAATAGAAATAAATAGGAGCACTGAATAACAAAGTAAAGTGAAATGTCTATCAAATACAAATACTATGAATGTTTTTAGGGTAAATACTGATGTTTAAGAAAATGAGGTAAATAAAAGGAGAGACAAAAATTGGACTGTTATATAATTTGTGTAAATTTGTTTGATTGGAGTTCTAAAATAGCATGTATATTTTTTTCTGTCTAGGTGGGGCTACAGATAACAGAGCTGTATGGAAAAACAGTACAGAAATTGAAACTGCCAGATGTGATCT
Organism: Psilopsiagon aurifrons; assembly: GCA_025447955.1. NCBI lineage: Eukaryota > Metazoa > Chordata > Aves > Psittaciformes > Psittacidae > Psilopsiagon > Psilopsiagon aurifrons. Next base: position 15,739 of record JAOEHY010031610.1, on the reverse strand, counting down.
TATAACTGAGAGCAATATATATATCTGTGGCTTATGAAATGTCATATCAGTGGTGTAACATCATTATAGTTTTTAAAAATGTTTTAGAGAGATGTAAGTATTTTGGCCTCTTGCGAGACTATTATAAAATTATCAAAAAGATTCTCTGGCAAGCTTAAACAGGTCAAGTTCTCACTCCTGTTTCATACTGTTTGGTTATAGTGCAACTCCGAAAAGGTTTCTGTACAAGACTGATTTCATAACTCTCTTACTAAAGTTAATCAAATTTTGAATTCTTCCAAAGAAAAGAGAAATGTTAACACAGAAGAGTTGATGCAGTTGTCACCGTATTTGCAGTGTCGATAGTAACGGCTAAAGTGGGAATTAAAATTTCTGTAAGTCTCAGTGTTCTGTCATGAAATCATGTTATAGTCTTGTGAGATGATTTCTGGTCAAAGACATTACGCCAAATAGAACAGAAAATACCTTAGAATTCTTTCCAGAATAGTTAAAGGTGGATTCTGAGTTGTGGAACAAAATAGGCTGTGTTGGAGCCAGAGGGTTGAATAATATCAGAGAAAAGGACTGACAGAAAACAACAATTATGGCCTGTTTAGAGCACTCACGTTCACTGTCTGGGAGCAGCTGAGTTTCTCTATGGTGCTACTGACTTAATAATCTGGAATAAACATCAGTGAAGTATGAGAAGTATGGCCCATCTGGGAAAAGGACATTTTGGCATGAACCAAATTAACTAGGTATTAGTTTGGTGGTATTCTGACAGAGTGGGACAAGGAATCTCCTCTTCCTTATTCATTTGCATGTTAGATATATATTAAATGTTAAAAACTGCTTCTTCATTATAAGCTCTTACTCATTTTTTTTTTTTTTTGTTTAATTAACACTAGAACACTATAAACATTTGCTTCCAGATACAGACTTCACTGAGCTGTTGGGAACATAGCAGTGTGAATTGTCTAGCAGCACTTACTGTGATATAATGTGCTAATGAGGGGGAGAAGGGCTGCCCTTTACTGATTTTTCTGAGGCATCACTAAAAGCCTAAACAGGAATTTGATCACCTCACACTAAACCACGCCACCCAAGGCTCTGTCTAACCTGTCTTGAAACACCACCAGGGATGGAGCATTCACAAATTCCCTGGGCAACCCGTTCCAGTGCCTCACTACCCCTACAGTAAAGAACTTCCTCCTTATATCCCATCTAAACTTCCCCTCTTTAAGTTTGAACCCATTACCCCTTGTTCTATCGCTACAGTCCCTAATGAATGGCACCTCCCCAGCATCCTTATAGCTCCCCCATTCAGATACCGCAAGGCTGCTATAAGGTCTCCATGCAGCCTTCTCTTCTCCAGGATGAACAGCCCCAACTTTCTCATCCTGTTTTCATATGGGAGGTGCTCCAGTACCATGATCACCCTCATGGCCCTCCTCTGGACTTATTCCAACAGTTGCATGTCCTTTTTATGTTGAGGACACCAGAACTGCACACAATACTCCAAGTGAGCTCTCATGAGAGCAGAGTAGAGGAGCAGGATCACCTCCCTCAACCTGCTGGTCACACTCCTCTTGATGCAGCCCAGGATACGGTTGGCTTTCCGGCTGTGAGTGCACACTGCCGGCTCATATTCATTTTTTCATCGACCAACACCTCCAAGTCCTTCTCTGCAGGGCTGCTCTCAATCTCCTCCCAACCTGTAGCTGTGCCTGGGATTGCCCCGCCCCAGGTGTAGAACCTTGCACTTGGCATGGTTAAACTTCATCAGGTTGTCATCATCCCACCTCACAAGCATGTCAAGGTCCCTCTGGATGGCATTCCTTCCCTCCAGCATGTCAACCGAACCACACAGGTTGGTGTCATCAGCAAACTTGCTGAGGGTGCACTCAGTCTCACTGTCCATGCTGCTGACAAAGATGCTGAACAAGACTGGTCCCAACACCGATCCCTGACGGACACCACTCATTCCTGGTCTCCAGCTGGACATTGAGCACAGCTCCTTGCATGAGGCCATCCAGCCAGTTCTTTATCCACTCAGTGGTCCACCTTTCAAATTGATGTCTCTCCAATTTAGAGACAAGGATGTCATGTGAGACAGTGTCAAGCGCTTTGCACAAGTCCAGGTAGATGACATCAACTGCTCTACCCCTCTCCATCAGGTCTGTAGCCCCATCATAGAAGTCCACCAGATTGTTCAGGCAGGATTTCCCCTTAGTGAAACCATGCTGGCTGTCACCAAGCACTTTGTTGTTTATCATGTGCCTTAGCATGCCTTCGAAGAGGATCCGCTCCAGGATTTTGCCAGGCACAGAGGTGAGGCTGACTGCTCTGTAGTTTCTCGGCTCATACATTTTCCCCTTCTTGAAAATGGGGGTTATATTTCCCTTTATATGAAATCTGTAAGACTTTTGTCTGAAAAGTCACTCCTTAATGCACTTTAAATATGAATGAACCCCTGGTCTTAATCTAATTATTACATAAATCAAAACATTTCCTCTCTTGCCTACTCAACTGAGAAGCCATCAGCAGTTAATAAGCTATATGCAGATGTAAATTACTAATACAATTCAAATTAGATTGTATTGCTTTCATTTTTAATAAGCAATGTCATATTATGGAATGATCGCATTTTCTACTTTGTAAATTGAAGACATCAGATTGAACATGCTGTAAAGTAATATTGAAACTAAGTATTCTTATTAAATATTGTGGTGGGGAGGTGGTTTAGGGACAAAAGAACACTATAAGATAATGTCTAAGTTAACTCTTAAAAAAATGAGAGCACAAGTCCATTTCTTTGCACATTTCAGTTTTGTGAAAGCTCAATGTGCAAGTCTACACTGCAGATATAAAAACATCAAGAAGACTCCAGCTGCAATTAGGTTGAAATACACATTCATTTTCAGTAATTCAGACAGATAAACAAAATTAATGTTTTACTGAGCTAGAGTTGGTTGAATGTGAGAAAATTTTGTCAAATATATTATGGGTTTATTCTATTATTTATAGAATTATTTGAATAGTGTGAAATAAACAATTGAATACTTTATAGCTTGTCATCAGTAAACAGTGATGTTTGGCTCTTGCTGTACATCTGTGAGAGTATTTTCCAAGTTGTAATTTTAGCTCCAGTTGGATTCTCTTGAGGTAAATACTGAGTAATTGCTAACAAGTAATATTAGAAATCCCAGCTTGATTCTATTGGTTCTCATGCAACTGATCAGTAGAATAAGTAAAGGGAATCATGCCCTTCTTTGCCCCCTTTTGGGTTCCATTTTAGTTTCACTTGTATTATATCAGGTCGCTGAAGGCTTTCAGCATCACCAGCCTGCCTTGGCTACAAGCAGAAAAACCTTGCCAATGCACAGTATAACTTTAATGTCCAAAGCACCAGAGAGTGTCATGTAGTTGTCGTTATCTAAGTGGTAGGTGTGACTCAGACCTGAATCCAGTTGATTTTAAAAGAGAGTAAATTACTCCAAATTTGTCGAGGTAACAGTTTCCTTTTCTGTGCTACCTAGGGTCTCCTGCTTACAAAAAATTACACATATTGTCTTACAGGTACTTTGTACATACTTTGGCATGATTCAGTTTTGTTAGAATAAGCTTCAGTTTTGCAATTCTCTTCTAACTCTATGGGCTTGATGTTTATGGTAGTAGGGTTGCATATAACAGAGCTCTGCAGATGCGTGTCATGTCCTTTGAATGATTTCCCTCTGGTTCTCCCTCTTCATCCCATCATACACAGGTGATTGCAATAGTTCAGCTATTACATATTAGATCACTTGTAGATGCAGGAAAAGGGCCCTAATGTTTGTGTAGAAACTACATTCTGTGTGTACAGAGGAAGAAAAGCAATGAAGTAAATGGAGTTAGGATGGGTTCTGCCACCAGGCAAACAGTGCACAATTAAATTGGATTCCAGTTGTATTCAATTATTCTGTGCTAAGCTATGGAGAGACAAAGGGTTCAGGAAGTATGAGTTCATCACTCAGAGTCTCATAACACAGTTTTGAGGGAGCATATTTGCTTTCACCAGAGAGGCAAGTTAAGGAGAAGACCCTCTGCCAGCTGCTAAGGTGTAGAACTGAATGAAGCTCGTTCGTTGCAGCAGGTGGTAACCTGAAAGCCTATCCAGGCCTGTCAGGCCTGCAGATCTAAGGTCTGAAGGCTTTTGAAGGGACCTAGGAGGAAATCACACGCAGTCTTTGAAGAAGTATTTTGGAAATTTTGTTGTAATGGTCTGACTATGCATGGATTGCTGCCTCTGCAGTGGGAATAACCAGGGTGGGGTGGGGTGGGGTAGTTTTATGGTTTTGTTGTTGAAGTGAAGGTTAAAGGCTGTGCTGATTGCTTGGTGATATGGGAGCCTTTTGATTCTCAGTGGTTCCCAGAGTTGCTATAAGATCTTGAGGGTTGTGTGATCTCTATATTCTAAGCAAATGATTCAGCGCTGCTAATGTAGTCTGAAAAACTTCTGGTCTTAGGTTGTCCTTTAGATATTTCTTCTTGAAAGCCACACAGCTCCAGTTATGAAACTGCAATAATGCATCTATTTCACACAGGCTTATATGTAGGACTCATCCATCGATCCCATATTTAGAGTGCCTATGTGTTAATAGAGACTGAGTGATTACAAAAGGCTAAGTGAAGAATTCTAGCTCAATGAAGACTTGGTCTCTCCATGGACAAAACACATCATTACAAGCAGTAGATTAATTGCAGTACTTATTGCAGGCTTTTTGTGTGGTTTTGTGACTAAACCATTGGTTTAGGTAAAGAGTAGATGGTACATCTACAATTCAGTTTTTTTGACATTGAATTTCCAGTTCTAAAATTATGACAGGCTTTAGTAGGGGGGACATTCCCTTGAGTGAAGTTTCCCTTAAGAGTATTAGAACATTTGAGTAGTTTTTCTGCAGATTTAGTTGTTGTTCCTCATTCTTCTGTTCTTGAGTGTGGGAGGGCTATTGATACGCTCTGGAGCACAGCAAGCTTTAGATGTCCTGGTTTTAAAACTTTAACTTTCAAGATTCATTGAGAAAGTTCTTGGAATCTGAATCTCTAATTTTCTAGTTCATTTTTCCTTCTTCTTTTTCCTTTGCAGGGTGAGGGAGAGGACAACAGTATAATCAGAGGTTAAGGACAGTGAAGATAGCTTTGTTTGAAACAGAAGAGTATACAATATTGCTGTCATTGATGCATATGCAACCGCATCTTAAGTCTAAGATCTGTGTCACAGTGCATCTCCTTAATATGCTTGATTTGTACACCTAGTGAAGTAAGGCCTTAGTTTCAAGTCTTACTTCTTTTTGCTGTGTCAGCTGAGTTCTATTTGTGTGCTGTGTGAGTTGAAGGAGCCCAAACTCTCTTGTTCTCAGATTTAATCAATGGCGTTCAGTTTGTTGGGTTTTTTATTCCCTTGTTGTCAAACTTGCCAGTCTGTTGATTTTAATGTGTGAAGTCGTAAGAGTGATCTCAGAATTGAAGATCCAGACCTGTGATGCACAATGTATTCTAATAGAATCATAGAATCATGGGATAGTTAGGGTTGGAAAGGACCTTAAGATCATCTAGTTCTAACTCCCCTGCCATGGGCAGGGGCACCTCACACTAAACCATGCCACCCAAGCCTCTGTCCAACCTGGCTTTGAACACCGCCAGCAATGGAGCATTCACAACTTCCCTGGGCAGCCCATTCCAGTGCCTCACCACCCTCACAGTAAAGAATTTATTCCTCATATCCAATCTAAACTTCTGTTTAAGTTTGAACTCGTTACCCCTTGTCCTGTCACTACAGTCCCTAAAGAAGAGTCGCTCCTCAGCATCTCTATAGGCCCCCTTCAGGTACTGGAAGGCTGCTATGATGTATGAAATAATTTAGAAAAGGGAAGTAGAAGCATGAATTCCTATTTCTCATTTTAAATACCTCATTAACCTGGAGTCCTCTTTCTTTTTTTCTTTTTCTTTCTTTTTCTTTACTTCTTCAGGCAAATGTCTTCTGTTGAAGAGCATTTACAAGGATTTTATGACGATAAATACTTAGCTCCTGATTTAGCTTCTAAAATTAAAGCAGTATTAATAAACTTCAGTGGTAAATAATCTTACCACAGCTATGAAATCTTATATTTTTGCTGAGGTTTGAGCCTTTGAAGTATCCTCTTGAATTTAAGGCAGTTGTATTGTGCATAAGTTTAAAAATGGTTTATCCTTTAAACAAAGCTTCCTGATGTTCCTTCTCTTAAAATTGTCAGAACACTGATCATTTAGAGAGATAGATCCTTTTGCAGCGACGGAAGTGTTTGCCTATAACTTGGCTCAATGAAAAATGTTACACTGTTTTCTACCAGTATGTGTTCCAGTTGAATTGCTCAACTTATTTTGAACAAAAAAATGCATATTTCCAAGTAAGATCATGGCACAGAGCTTAGTGACGTTGCACTGGGGAGTACTTGGTCACACATGGGAGATTCTGTAAAATTAAGCTGCTTTCCACTAAATTATTTTCACCCTTGCTTACTGTAGAGAATTATTTTCCTCAAGCTGACAATGGCATTTTTTTGATCTTTGTTTTAACCAGAAATACTTCCTGAAAATATTGTAAAGCCTTTCAGATGTTTATGAAGCTAATTTGTTCCTGTAATCACCCACTGTACTTTCAGGATCTGCATTTAGGAGAGATGATTTTCAAGAAATAGTACAGATTCTATTGAGCTTCTGTGATAGAAAAGCACCCACTCAGGAAAAAAAGGCTTTAGCACAATGGTAACTTCCATTTGAGAAACATTCCTCCTTTGGATTGTAGAACAGCAGAAGATACAGTAAATTACTGAATTGCTCATCTCACTGTGGTATTAATCTCCTTGCAGAAAATGGGCGTAAAGCATGCAGGATTTTTTCTCCCTTCATTACAAAGGATTACAGCAGACTCAAACTGAAATACAGCTAGGGGTTAGGGAGACATGCTGACAATTTAGTTAATACAAAGAAAAAAGGTGAATCACTCTAGAGAACTATTTTATTAATTTTTATTACCTGTATCTAAATACTTATGCATGAGTTGGTAATCTGCAGTTCCCTTATATACAGAAATAGATACTCCTGGGACCTAATGTGTCATCCCATGCTTTCCATCTAAATAGGTAAAATGTATTGGATTTAAATGTCATTGTCAATAGATTGTAAATTCAGATGTACGTGTCTAAATTGTAGGCTTCTAAAATCAGGTAAAATTAATCTCTAGGTCTGAATAGGGGCCTGTTGTACAGTCACTTTCCCTTCAAGTCTGTGTTGAAGGTTGTGTTGGTTGCTACCAGGTGCAATGTGGCACATTCTAAAGTAATGGTGGCACAAAATACTGTTCTTATTAGCTGTACTGAAATTGTGGAGGTTTTTCTGTGGGTTGTTTGTTTAGGTTTTTACCAGTTTTTATTTATCCTTAGTGAATGAGAAGCATTTAGTTTGTACAACTGGATGACAAAATCTTTCTTGACATGTAAATATCTGTGTTTGGAGCCTTAAAGAGTACTTTGTAGCAGAGCCATAAGTAATAGATTTGTAATGTGATGTGACTTCTTTATGTGTTATTTTTATACAATTATTTTAATAGCTCAAGAAAAGCAGACGTTAATGCTTCCCTTCATGCATTTTCAAGTCTCTCATTAATTAAAAAACCTAATTACTTTTTCCGTTACAGTAATGGTGGTATTTTTAAATCAAAGGGCATTGCAGTTAACACAATTATAATTATGGAACTCAAGACCTGAGAGGTTAAAGATTAGCTTCACATGGTTGGTATGACTTCTATTGCATTTAAAATTTCTGTTGGCTGTGGATTTTTTTTTCATGATAAGAAGATAAATATTACACACAGTATATTTTAACATTATGAACTTTCTTAGTTCTGTCATCTTAGATCTTGCCAAGGTGTTACTCAGCTTGGCATATTTTTCTTTAAGTATCAGACACTCCTTTGGCTTAGTTGCTTGGGCATCAATTTCTATGCTTATTACTATGAAACTGGGGTGTCAATACTTGGGGTTTTTTTTTCTGGTTGCAGTTAGAGTGGCTGGCAAAACTGAAGCTCCATTGTTATTTTGCTAAGAGGAGGGCAGTCTTGTTTCTCTTTCCCAGTCATTCCTCTGGAGTATTTTTCTTGTGAGGAAAATAATAAAGGCTAATACTTCACAGCTCTTAATTTAGTACAGGGGAATAGATGAGATCTCACCTTTTTCTGTCAGGGTAAACCAGGGAAGTAAGGGCAGCATTTGAATGGTCATCTTTCTTATAAAAAGTGGCAACATTCTGGAAAGAGAATGACTTTGAAGACTGGAAACAAAGGTATGACTATCTGAGTGTGTCCATACTGTCATTTAATACGGTACTGCAGGATTTGATCTGTTTGTAAAGCAGTTGGTGCTGAGGACCCAACATGAAGTGTTTTGGGGAGGTATACTTTGGGCTACCACTGCTGCCCTTGGACTGAATCTGTGCTGTCAGCAGATGAAGCATGTCTGGTTTAAGTACCTCCAAAATAAGGCTCAGTTCATGTACTTGGAGACCTCTCCCCTGGGTGAACTGAATGTGGTAAATTGGGTACTGTGGCTAATCAAAGACGGACTCCAGTTCTGGTGAAATCTGAAGACCTTTATTTTGCTTCTTGCATCTCTTTTATAGTCTACTAAGTGCTAAGCAGTATCTTTTCACTCTCTTGCTTCCTTATCGTCCCAATTTAGCAAAGCTACTAAGGGTTACAAATATTTACATCGTTTGGTCTGTTTCTGAGATGCAGGGCCTGCTTTACCTTGCAAACCGCTTGCTTTGTTTTGCTAACCGATCTTCACACTTCAGTGTTCCCTTTGGGGTTCCCAAGGCTTAGGCCCTACTAGGGCCTTAACATCTGGTCTTTACAGTTCCCAAGGCTTATGCCAGACTGCTATTGCTGAACCCATGACAGTTAACTATTTCTGTCCTGTCACCCACAGGGTACTTAGGGGATTCTCCTTGAATCACAGTCCTATCTGAACTAAAATGATAATACACATGCACTATATATATGTAGACAAAGGAGACGTTTTGAAACTGAATTATTAGCAAAAATTTTATGTCAGAAAGATCGCTTCTGAATTGCTTCCGAGGTTTCTTCAAAGTTTTCTGTGTTTAAGCAGCTGTGCTTAAGCTAAGCTGGATGGAAGCAAGTTAAATGGCCTAGTGGAAAAAGCAGTGTAGAGCTGCAGCCTGGAAAAACAAGCAGGGGAAAACCTGCATCAAATGAGATCACAGAAGTGACAGCTTTGTTTGCAAATGTTTTAGTGTACAACAGACCTTAAAAACTGGACAAAAGAGAGATAAGGACAGAGTAATATATCAATTACAGATTCTGTAACAGTCAGTAGCTACAAGGGTATAGTGTATACTTAGTCAGAGCTTAAACTCTCTTCTTGAGCTGAAACTTATCAAATAAGTGGGTGACGTGATTGCATGGGGGAGCACTGCTTTCTAAGATTTTGTTTTTTGTGGGTTTGGGTAGTTTTTTTTTTTTTTTTTTTTTTTTGTTGGTAAAAGGGTTCAGGTCTATTTAAAAAACAATCATGATCTGAACTGAGCCCTTCTCGGTGAGTAAAACAAGAACTTTCCACTCAGTGCTGCAGGTATAGGAGCTTTTCTGTAACCTGTATTGGTTGGCTACTGAATACTCAGCAGCATTTTCAGTCTCCAATATTTATGACCTTCTGTTTTATGATTATCTTGAGTGAAAACTTGCTGTGCACCATTGTTACAAGTTGCAGAGCTTGTCTAATGACGGCTGATTTCTTCAAGTTGTTCTTTGCTGTTATGCCTTCAATGTTTCTGTGGGATGGGGTGTGTAAATAGAAAGGCAATGCTTCTTCCTATTTTGCTGCCTTTCTGTGAAGAAAAGTACTGTAATATGTGAGTGACACCAGCCTGCATTCTCACTGGTACAGAAAAAACAGGCTGGAAAAGGGCCTTGTGGTCTTCTGGCCCATGGCTAATTATTGAGACCAGTCAGGAATAGTTAGTCATTGCAGTGAGGCTGCTCACTACTAAGCTGTAGCTTATTTGGCATGATAAGAATATGTTAGTATTTTAGCTCTAAGAAATGAAACAATTGAAGTAAGAGTGTTTGCTGGGTAAATTTGGGTGTGTGACCTATCCAGGTGTCATAACAGTTGCCAAGAGAAAGCTTGATGCCTGGTGCCTTCATTACGAAGTGTGTTTTGTTCACTTTACATTATATTAATATAGATAAATTAGGAGGGAAAAAGTAGAAGATTTTAATGAATCTAGAAGAAGAAATGTAGTCAGTCTGCATATGAATTCACCTTATTTTTTTAATGATTTTTGTATCTCTTCTTTCCTTGACTGGCACACAGCTTTAAGACTCCATTAAGTGAAAGCTTGTGTATTGTAAAGAGCAATAGTCTTTACTCGTTAAGGTACAGGACTGGAGATTCAAAAATCATGGCATTTCTTTGCCATAGACTCATATGCAGCTTTACTTGCTGTCAGAATCCATTCTCTTTAAGTCAATAGCAGTGGATCTCACTTAACTGCAGCAGTCTTAAAAGTTGGATACCTGACCCAAACTACCCTTCTGGGTCCTCTTTATAATCAACAGGGAGAGATTGGTGAATGCTATGAGTAATAAGTCATACTCAAAGACAGAATTGTGTTTGATTGTGGAGGCTTCTGCAACCACCACTAAACCAGACAACTTTTAAATCATTGCGCTTAGGAGAGATGAATGTTGCCCATGGTCTTTCTGTGGAGTTCAAAGTGGTCAAATCAGCTACATGCCCTTTCTGTTTTGCCAAATTTCCGTATCTGGGAAGATATACTTCTTTTTATCACAGGAGTGTATTGAAAGTAAATCAAAGAATAAACACAAATTGTTCAGAAAGACTTGTTTTTGTCTTATAAAACATACTAAATCAGAAAATGTGGGAAGCGGCCAGCCTTATGCATGTACTGTATCTTGCTGAAGTACTATAATGTATGTCAGAGCACAAGAAAGTAAGAAAAGCTGGTTAAGTCTAATAAATACATGGGTTCATGACATAGAACCTATGAAGCACCTTTTGTACATAGCATGCCTGAGGCAGACATGAGCATCTCAGAATGTTAGCCAAGCTTTGTTGTGGGTTTTTTTGTTCTTTTTTTGCTCAGTTCACTATCAGTTTTCAGCACCAGGCTTTGTTCCCATGAGCTTGCGTTTGAAAATGTAATCGTTTCACTCACATGCTCCTGTTTCAGGTGCAAAGTGGATTAAAGTCTCTATAGAGCTTATGCACTAGAACAGTAGTTCTGCCAGGAGATCTGCAGATCATCCAAACGATGTTTTACAGCTTAGTGGTTAACTGTTTGTTGTTCATTTTGTGATTTTTCATAAAGTCACACACATTAAATAAAGCCTACTTCTTATTGTTGTCTTTTCCAGCTTCTCTTCAAGTAAGTTATTCCATTTTAAATAGAATTACAAATCTTAGATAGCCCTAACTCTTAGTTCTGAAAATAGTGGCCTGCTTGGTCCTGTTTCTCATTCTTGTTCTATTGGTCTTTACTGCTTTAGGCTGAAGACAAAGTTATATAGATTGCACCCTTTAAGAAATAAAGGTGCTTAGGGGCGCTTTTCATAATTTTAAACAGTGTCCTTGCATTTTATTCTGTATTTTCTTATTTTTTCCCTCAATTATTATTAAACATATTATCTCAGCTTTCTAGAGTCCACTTTGTGGCAACAATTAGGCATTTAATCAGTAGGCATGGAAAACCTATTTGGAAACATTTTCTTTCCATGAAGGTTAGCTCTGTAATAGCAGTGTTCACTTGAGTTGTATATCCATCCAGTGGTAGTGAAGTAAAACAATTCACGTGGTACAATTTCAATGGCAAATGAATTTGCAGTTCTAGTCTAATTCAGAAGGAAATGCTCAAAGTTTTTAACAATATTTTTAGCTAAAATGAGAGAATTTTTTGTTTAATTAGATTAGAATCCCATATAAATTGTATTTGTGTGATGGGACATACCATAATATCATATAGATGCTCAGAAACCTATTGGCCCTAACTGGAAGAGAAGAAACAACGCTAACCAAACCACGTATTAGACTTGCAGTGAACAGAAAGAAGGTTGTGGTTAAATACTTTACTTGTACATGGGTAGATGAGACATAAACACTGAAAAATGCTATTTCTGCAAATCTGTAGTCGTATTTTACATCAAATCTGTAGTCAATAAAGATTGCACTAGGAATAGTGTGGGGCAAAAAGAAGTATTTTTGCTTAATTACAATAAAGAACTAGTGTAAAAATATATTGATTTGAATCTTACAATTGCTGTATTACCATTTCCTTTGAGGAAGTTGGAAATCCAGTGGGCTTTTTAATGAAAATTGAAAATCAAGAATTTGCAGTGGAGAAAATGGAGTCACAACACAGATTTTAGACCATAAGGCACTACTCAGGGAAAACTCAGAGAAAGCGGAGAGTTCTAAAACTGTTCTAGATTTCTTCATCTTTTTTTTCCATGTGAGACAGGAAATAAAGTAGATAGATTATTAACTTACAGGCTGATAATAAAACAGCCAAGCAGATGGTAAGAATGATAAAGAGAAGGTTTATATATAGCTCATTAACCACAGTTTGTAATTCGTTTGCAGATTTTTATGAGAAAGTCTGAAACAAATAAAAGTCCAACTTAAAAAATTAGACAAAATTTAAGAAGGCAAAAATTAGCCCAATTGAGACAAATAAATAATACACAGTAGAGTCAGAAAACTTAATTTTTGCAGTAAAAGTAAAGTTTACAGCTTTCCTGCGAGCCTCAAATGTAGTGAGAATATGTTTATTGCATGCTTTTTAACATATAAAATAAAATCTACTGGTTCTTTAAAAAAAATACCAGGACAAAAATAAATGTGTGAGCTTATGGGAAAGTGACTTTATTTTACAGAATTTCTAAACAGATTTCTTTTTCCCATTATCATTCATTCTCAGATCTATATAATTTCCTAAACATCACAAGCATTTGCACAAATGTGCCTGAGTGGTCTGCTTGGACTGCATGTGACATTGAGAAAGAGATGCTGAGGACTGTGTCCTTGTTGTCTGTGGGGTCTTCAGGACTGGCAGCAATGGCCTTTTATATAGCTTGTGAGTTGTGAGTCTGTAGGTGAAAGAAGGTGGTGCTTTGCTTCAGGATTTAAGGATCTCCTTAAATCGTAGGTTTCTTATTTGAAATAATTGTTGTTTGGGTTTTTTTGGCTGATTGGTCAGTTGGGGTTCTTTTTTTGTTAGTTTGTTTTGGTTTGGGGTTTTTTTTTTTCCATATTGGAAAAGGAATGGTGTATGTGAAGTGTTTGCATAAGCTTCCTCTCATCCTTCTGCTGTTATGATGCAGAGAGGGCCTTCCACTTGTGTGCTTTGTTAGTTCATCTGCTAAATAGAGAAGCCTGAAGGAAAGTTAACTGTTTTAAGGAACCCATCAGAAGCTGGCATCTGCTGCCCTTCAAAAAGCTGAGGTCTTAACTGGGAGGTAACTGTTGATACCTTGTGTTGTTTTGGAGCACAGGGTCCAGCTCTTGCTGACTTTCTGGAGTGCTGTGCTTCCCTTCCAGCTCCTGGTGCCTCTCCAATTTTCTGCGCTGGCTCCACAGTATGCAGTTCCAGATCTGCTCTTGGGCTCTTCTGTCATGAGGTCTTAGGCTATAAAATGCAATGGATAAAAGTAACGCTGCTGTATTTTGTACTGAGCTCTGATTATTTGCTCCCTCTCAGCTGCAATTATTCACTGTGTTTGAGTTCAAAGAATTTACAGTTTGGGAATGACCAAAACCGTATTTTCTTTCACAGATACATTTGCCCCTTTAACTTGCCACATATAATTATATCCGATACGTTCGCTAAGGAGTAGGAGTCTTCTTTCTGTATTCAAATTTGAAGAAAACATTTGCATCTCAGTTTAAAGGTGGAATTCTGCTTTTGCTCTTGTCTGAGTAGTGTTGCACTTGATTTTCCCTCCATGCATACATACAAGTATGTAAATGTATCAAAGCCTTTATGCTGGTGCCAAAAATAAAAGCTAGTGGTGCCAGCTTATGTGATAAGCTATCCAGTTTTGTCTTAATTTAGAAAAAAATACTGGGGTAAGATGTGCAATGATATGTACGTGATATGGAAGAGGGTTATTTTTTGTGTTTGCATGGAATAAGAAGGTGATGGGCACACTTCTGGCTTCCATTGTGCAGTACCTCTAGTTACTCTTAGAGTCCAAAGTAAGGAGTTACAAAGATTAGTTTGAATCAGGCACTTGATTGAAATGGAAAGAAAACATTACAGCAAAATAGGAATGCATAGGAATTGCTGTCCAAATTGGATTGGTTTGAGGCTCTCAAACTCATAAGTAATTTTAAAAAAGTAATGTAAAAAGTAAGCTGAATAGGGGCAGAAATCAGATATGTTGCAGGACTTGCAGCACATTCAGAATATGTCTTGCTTATTGTTCTGCACTCTACTAAGGAGAAAATCTGTCTTGGATGTTTTCAGTGAGCCTATGCATATTCTGCCAGTAGATAATGTGCTTTGAAGGCTGTATCTGATAGAGCATGATTATAATTATCTTTCATCTGTCACCTTTTTATATTTACCAGGAAAACCACAGGTTATTTGGTACCATAAGTATTTATTGTTGGTATTTTTAGCTGCTTCATTGCTTCTAAAAACAGATCAGTGTGTAAGATTTGTAGTATTTTGGATAAGAGTTTTACTGATATAAAAAAGTCAAATATTGGTATAATCCTTAAGTTCAGTGAGGAGAATTCCCTCTAATACTCTTAATTTTGCAGGACAGAAAAAACCTTTGCTCCTGATGAAATTTGTCAACAATCTGCAACTAGCTGTTTAATCAGGATGACACAGAATCACCTTCATAATTACCTTTGATTATAAGAGTTATTGTTCACCAGTAATGTTGTTTCTTTTTCCTCAAACCACTTTTAAATGTTGAGTATTACAGGATTTGTATCCCATAGACTAAATTCCGTGACACATACAAACTCAATTCACTAGACTATTGCTGTAATGGTGTATTTCTTAAATGAGTATATTGTTCTGCAGCAATTAAAATAAAATTGGTCTTCTGAAATGATCCCCTTTTCTAGGCTGCTGTAGTGGGTTTTTTTTTTTTCTTCTTCCTCACACCTATAAATATCTTCCCATTTCTAATTGCCAGGAGGTTTAGGTTCTGTGAAGACTCCTTCTCTGTATTGCATTTTATTCTTCTTTCCTGAAGTTATATTAAGCCTCCAGCTCTTGAAGCTGGCTTCAATTTACACTTTGGTTCCCGAAACTGTTTGATAAATTATTGTCCACAGATGTTGTCTGCTTTAATTGCTTAATTTTCTAACTAATGGCTCAAAACTTGAAGAGACATACTGATTTCTAACTGGGAGGGTGGTTTCAGAGGTGGCTGTGTGGCAAAAATAGACACAGCACAGCTGAAGTCAGCTTGTGGAAAGATTGAGAGAGCTCACCTTTTCTTTCTAATTAGTTTTTGCAGTTCATTCAGGGTTGAGGACTTAAGAGGTGTTTAAATAGGCAAAATGTGAGCAGCAAAAACTGAGGGGCAGGAAAAAAGCAGAAGATGCTCATAGAATCATAGAATAGTTAGGGTTGGAAAGGACCTTAAGATCATCTAGTTCCAATCCCCCTGCCATGGGCAGGG
>JAOEHY010031609.1:0-21945 GCA_025447955.1 Psilopsiagon aurifrons | reverse complement strand
GGAGCAGAGGGAAGAAAAAGGGGGAAGTGAGTGAACAAACTGCGTGGCTGATTTATGGCTTAAACCACGACAGTGAGTCTTTCTTCCCAGCAGTGAAACTTAGACTTTCAGAAACTGCAACTAAGCACCACAAAAGGTAGGAGCTTGCAGACACTGCAGTAAATGTTGAGAAGCCATTAAAGTTGGGTACTGGTGCCTTTTCATGCACCATTTTAGAGACCTAAACATAGGCTTATGAAGTTAAAAGTGCATTACTCAAAATGAAATTTCTAGATCTTATAATGCACTTGTTTTCTCTGTACTTCTCTCTTTGCTATTACAGCTATTTAATTCTGTTTCTCATACAGCAAAACGTAGTTTCTCTGCTGCTGAACTACAGGTGTTTTCTGTGTCAAACTTTGGCAGCAAATTCTAAAGTATGTTAACGTCAATCGCGACCACTTTATAATACTTACCATCAACTATACATCTTGGAGATTCTGCAATAAGAAAAACTAATATTGATTTTTAACTTTATCGACTTACTTGCTTCCTTAAAAAAAAAAAAAAAAAAAGTAGTGTTTTTTTCTGCTGCCGTTTACCTTCTTACTCTTTTAAAGCTACATATAGCTCAAGCAAAACACAAGAGATACGAACCAAAACCAAATCAGAGATTTAAAAGTAAATCTGAAAATTACCAAAACTCCCAACTTACAGCATTGCTCCAAGTGTCCCTTGCATGTAATTTTGCATACTGGAGTAAAGCAATACTTTTAAGTGAAGTGTTTGGAAACCCAGAGTACCCCTGTGACAGAAAATCCTGTTACCAAAAGAATGCGAAATGGGCTAGTTTTATAATGAATTGTATATTTTAACTTCATTATCTCAACTTCTTACCTTATTTCAGTATCTGAAGTTAATAAAGTTATTATGAGAAATAGCTCATGGCAGAGGATGATACTTCAATATGACTTCAAATTAAAAAGGATTTTTAGCTACCTTACTGGACATTCAACTATCCTGAGCAAACTGGTAGCACACAGATACTCAGTGAAAAATGGAAATATTTTTAAATTAGCAATGCTGCTTTTCCTTTCAGATTAAGACCTCTTTTAAAAAAAAAAAAAAATTTTTTTTTTTTTTGAGAAACATTAAGAGACATAAACCTATTCCCAGTGATTTTTCAGCAAAGTAATTATCTTACTGTCAGGTTTTTGTAAAAAATTATCCTTGCAGATCAGACAGAGCATATGTAAATTACTGCAGGAGCAGGACATAAACCAATTTACAATGCCACATAATTTCTTCACTCACCACATATATTTGCTGACTTTATTATTCAATGCTTCATTTTAAGCAAGTTGAACTGCATTCTGAAAGTACAGAATTCTATTGAAGGTCTTAAGATGCTGAAGGAACTGCGCTTTGAGTATTACATGATGAAGGAAAAATAAGTCTGGATGGATTTTTTCCCTAATAAAACAAAGGAGAAATGTGAAATTTAATAAAGAAAGTCCTGTACAACTACACAACAGAAGGAAAAAAAAAAAAAAAAAAAAAGCGTTAAAAGCAAATAAATAAATCTCAATATACTATTTATTACAAAAATACACTGGTGTGGGGACCAGACCAGATTTAACATGAAGCATGGTGCTGTGCAATTGTCATGGGTTCAGCAATAGCAGTCATTTTTTGCCTTCTTGGTAGCTGGTGCAGCACTGTGTTTCTGAGTTTCGGCCTGGGAACAGTGCTGATAACACCAATGTTTTCTGCTACTCTTTAGAATGTTTCAGTTTGACCAAGGACTTTCTGAGTCTCATGCTCTGCCAGGGAAGAGGGGAAGCCAGGAGGAAGCAGAGACAGGGCACCTGACCCAAACTGACCAAAGAGGTATTCCATACCACAGAACGTCATGCCCAGGATGTAAAAACGGAGGGCAGAGACCTGTAAAGGTTGGGTTCACTGCTTGGTATCGAGTGGTGAGCAACTGTATTCTCTTTCTTTGTATTTCCCTTGTCATTATTATTATTGGTGGTAGCAGCAGTGATTTGTGTCATACCTTAGTTACTGGACTGTTCTTATCTCAACCTGTAGGAGTTGCATTCTTTTGAAACCTCCTCCCCATCCCTCTGGGAGCTGGGGGGAAGAAAGAGGCAGGAGTGAGTGAACTGCGTGAGAGGCATAAACCATGACAGCAATATGATTAGACATTTTATGCAAATTGCGTTTGATTTTAGTGTGGATTAAACACTAGCTAAAAAGATATTATAAAGGTAAGGTAACAACATGGAATCTCATACATTCCAAAATTAACAGTTTTATTCAGGAATCCACAATAAGACTTTGGAACAAGTACACACTTGGGTGATGGCACTGCAGATTACGCTGGCTCTTTGAAGACAAATTCGGAATAGTAATTTAGTAGTCAAATCCAAGCAAAGATAACCAAATGTAAAAACTGAAAATGTGGATATTTTTCTTAGCAGACAAATACGAACATGAACACATGCTAGCATCTGCAACCTCAGAACATTTTGCCATTCCCGAAATAAAACAGGCAGCCACTAAAGGCACATTTATTGCGTAAAGGGAGTTATTTAGCATTGTAACAGGTAATTCTTCATGACTACATTCACAAGCAGATGACCAATTCATTGCCTCCATGTGCTAAGAGTAAAGAATAGAATGATGCTGACTGCTACTGCTTAAGTCTTGAAGCTGCGAAATTTAGGGCTGCTCCTTACTTCCAGTTCAGTGGTAGTCTTGAATCATATTCAGTTTGAGTGCATTGACAGCTATTCTCAGCATCCCTCTGGAGCAGAGTGCAGGCTTGGCTATTGGCTATCTGTCAGGAGTATCTTATCTAAGTTTTCACCACTGCTCCCAGACATCACTATTTTATAATCAGTATTGCAACAGCCAGCTTTTAAATCCCAGAATTTAAACTCATTTTATTACACAAAGAACTTAACTCTCTTTTGTACAACCATTTTTCCATTGTGTCGTGGTTTCAACCCAGACGATAGTTCAGTACCATACAGTCACTTGCTCACTTCCACCTTTCCCCATGCCCAGGTGGGATGGGGATGATAATCAAAAGAATATAAACTCCACAGACTGACATAAGAACATTTTAATAACTTAAATAAAATATAGTGGTAACAGATAGAATAACAATAATGATAGTGATCAGAAACACAACAAAAGAAAGCTCAGACAACACAAGTGATCCACAATACAGTTGCTCACTACTCACTGACTGATATCCATCCCGACCTGAGCAACAATCTGTCCCTTCCGGGTCTCTTCCCTTAGTATTTTACATCCTGGGCATGACGTGCTGTGGTATGGAATACCCCTTTGGCTAGTTTGGGTCAGGTGTCCTGTCTCTGCTTCCTCCCAGCTTCTTGTGACACTCTTCACTGGCAGAGCATGAGAGACTGAAAAGTCTTTGATCAGAGTAAGTGCTACCTAGCAACAACTAAAACATCAGCACATTATCAGCATTGTTCTCATACTAAACACAACACTGAAAGAGCTCCTGGGAAGAAAAGTAAGTGTTACAGCTGAAACCAGGACACATTGGTTGGACAGTTACAGGAAAAAATTATTCAAAAATTAACTATTTAAAATCAGTGTGCTCTGACTTCTAAATGTTTACTACTGGAAGTTTCTACGACTTCTGGACCACGTAGAGCTCATCTTACTTTATCAAAAAACAAAATAACAGTCCTTATATTTGGCATAATGTAATCCACACATTATGATACCAAGTACAAGATGCTACAGAAACACTGTTATAAGTTAACTCACAGAGAAAGTGCCAATCTCAGTATTAAACCATCTCAATGAACTCACATGTTCATTCCACAGAGCACGCATAGATTACTGCTTTGATGTGTGATGACAGAATCTGCATGCACAACTGATGAGGATGAGTTATTTGAATTACAGTCAAAGGGTTATTTTTTTCTAGAGGACTCAGGAAAATTCACATTTCTATCTTACAGTTTTGCACTATGATGTTCCTGAATAACGTTTTTTAAGTCAGGGATATACCGAAGAAGAAGGTGTCCTATGTCCTTCATGAAAGAGGAACATGCAAACCAAGATATATTCCACTTCAAACTGATAAAAGATAAAGCTGTGGCTGGGCAACTGTAAAGAGTGTCCAAGTTGCTTATGCCAAATTATTCCACTCAAATACATGATTACATAGGGTGTGTGCTTCCTACAGCGATCACCCCTAAGGTCACCTACATTTAGGCCTTTTTTCATTGTCTGCTACTGACTGCATAAAATTGCCACTACTGGCGGCTCTACTAAACACTGCAACACTAATGGGGTGTAAGCAACATCATCCCACCAGGGTCTGACAAACATCAAAACACTTCAAAGTTAATTTCAAAGGATCTTACAGTTAATGCATCTTTCCGCTTTTCTTGCCACTCCAAATCCTTAAACAAGCTTTTCCCATTCCAAGCACCTGGGTATTTCCAAATGGATAGTCCACTTTGTCTCTCAAAAAATTTCTCCCTAAAAGACTTCTATGACCTGCTCAGACAACTCAACTGTTACTTGAAATGTGCCCTTCTTGCTGCCATCATGTAACCATACAACAAAGATGAGGAGAAACACAAGTGTGAACAGTAGGTCATGTCATGATGCTTTTTGCTATTTCCTCTGAGACTTGGTAATACTTCTAAGTAAGTCATACTTTAGAAAATAGAAATACTAAAACAAATTTAGAGAAACAGTCCTTTTTCTTTAAGAGCAAAATATTGTTCAGCTCACTTGGCGCACACTATGTATTGTAAAGTTTTTACAATTTTGAAAAGCCATAAAGTCCCTTTTTTGCCTAACATTGTGCTAGGGAAGACAGAAAATTTGTATGAGAAAGTGAATTTAAAGTTAAAAACACAGAAGAAGCCCGCAAAAAGAGGTGGGAAAAGAGCATATGTAAAATATATTAAGGAGATAAGACACAAAGCTATCAGATAAACTGATACCCATAAAGAGATTACACTTTTGTCTTGCTTATTTCTTCTTTAATGAATAAACAATGGAATAGTAAACAGAACAAAGGTTTCTGAAACTCTTCTGTGAACTAGTCAGCTCTTCCCTGACCTTCCCTTTTTTCTTTTTTGGATTTGAATGCATGACAAAAAGCTGGTAATCAGAACACTGCAGTTACCTAGAAACTACTTAAGAATTTAAAAAGCACAAACATCAGCCCCAACTGTAATAACTAGGGAGTAGAATGCAAATTTTGAAGTGAAAATATGCTATATGTCTCGCTCAACAGAGGAATGCTTACTTAATAGAAAATACTTCATCTGTCACCGACTTGTGAGGCCAAAACTCTTACCTAAAGGGCATTTTCTCATTTTATCTGAAGTTCAGATAGAGTGTAATCATTAGAAAAACTATTAAGTAAGCAGAAATTCATATAGGAACAATGTAAGTAAAGAGGAACGCACACTGATTCATGAATTGTATTACAGTACTTAGTTCATGAAGTTTTCTTACAGAATTTTATGAAAATACTGACTACTTATTTCTGAAACACCACAAAACATGCTTATGTTTCCTACTTTAAGATACACAGTTGCTTTTCTTTGAAGCATATGTAATACTTAGATTTCACATAATACAAAAGTTATAGAACACATCTTTATTAAACTCTTTGAAATGAGGTAAGTTCAATAATATTCCTGCACACTTAACAGGCCAGTGGTGAAAGTTAATAAAATTCACAGATGACTAGTATTGGAATTGCTTGCTGCCTCTGGCACAAAAAGTCTCTGGGTCACTAATTATTAGAGTCTGACCTTCAGAAAATCCTATATCACAGAATGGTTTGGATTGAAAGGGACTTTAAAGATCATCGAACTCCAACCATGGGCAGGAACACTTTCCACTACACCAGGTTACTCAAGCCCCGACCAATCTGGCTTTGAATACTGCCAGGGATGGGTCATTCACAATTTCTCTAGGCAACCTGTGCCAGTGTCTCACCACCCACACAGTAAAGGACTCCTTCCTAAACATCTAATTCAAATTTAACATCTCTCAGTTTCAAGCCATTACCCTTGTTTTATCCCTACATGCCTGAAGTCCTGATATGGTCAGCAATCACATGAAACACACGCAAAAATTAGTTTAAAAAAATCACAAATCATCAACAAGAAGAAAAATGTCCATTTATTGAACACAAAGAAAGTTCAGCAAGAAATGCTTATTAGGCATTCATAATTATTATTGGAATGTATCAAAGAGACAGCAAAGTTACAGAGGAAAATTACAGGGAAAAAAGACCGTCAGGACAGATATACTAGCTGACATCATGCACGTTTAGAGAACACTAAACGAAGGAAATATGGCTCTTGATAATATATTCTTTCCAAAATCACCATCAGAAGACAGTAGGATAAGAAAATGTTGAGAAATCAACAGTCAGTGAAGTGAAAAAGTGTGATAAATAAGCAGGAATAAATATAAGTTTGTCACGGTATTGAACTATTTATAAATAACGGGCATTTACACCTTGATAATTCTGTAGTTCTGTGTTGAAGCAAAAATTGATTATGTGTCACTGGAATGAAAGATTACAGCCGTTGTTAGTGAATTTATAGCAATATAAGATTACTGAAATATTGGAATGTTTTTAACCTAAATAGGGATACTTCAAAGGTCTTAATGAGTCTACATAGTAGCCCAAGGAATCTGGACTAATTGCATACTCTGTGCAGATCTCAAGGCTGAACTGTTTAACACAAAAAAGCTTACGTAGGTACAAAAAGTCAAAAAAAATCAGGTCACATAAAACTTCTTGAACAATTTGCATGACCATGCACATGCCCATGCATTGCACAAGTAGTTGTCACAGCCTGACAATTGCCTTGCACTACTTCCAGACACTGAGCAGCATCAAGAATTCCAATGAAATTCACAATAAATGTTACTGATTTGTTTTATTTATATCAGTTCTTTCTGCAGGTGACAGAGGAAATGAGTAAGATTTTGGTACTGTTTTATTTGGGTTTGTTTTTTTTTTGTTTGTTTGTTTTTTTAAATTAGGGTTTAGAGAAAGATCACTGGGCCTTAAGGCTGGAAAAAGGAGAAAAGAGCTTGCCTTTTTTCTGACCCAGCTCCACTTAGCAGTGTGATGTTACCTTTATGTATGACTACTGCTGTCTGAAATCTATGGAAATAAGACTATGGTCCACATCTCACATGTACTGCTGCTAATTAAGTTCTTTGTGATATAATTTGATTTAAAATATAGAAGGGGGAGAAACTGCCTTTCTTCTCCTTCTCTTTCTGGGGGAAGGCTGATTTTGACAAACTTTTATGTGGTTATTTTCTAGAAAATCTCATTTCAGAACTGTAAACTGTTTTTACTTGAGCTATTCAACATTAAAGACTTCACATTTTAACAACCATACTCTACGAGCATATTGCACATAATCACAGATATCAAGTATAATTTTTTCCATGCCACTTTCCTACAAGCATTTACTGCACTGCACTTTGCTCCTTAAGATGGGATTATCAGAAATCAAACAGGATAACACCCTAAAAATGTTGATCCTTAAATTATTTTACATTAATATAGGGATTGAGTTAAAAAGAAGTTAACAAAGAATAGAATGGAACCTTAATAGATTCATCTCAGTGGAATTTTCTAAAGAGAAAGTAATGTTCACCATTAGGATATTGTTCCTGAAGTATCATGTTAAAGCCATTACTGTGCAAAATGCAACCACTGTTCCAATAAACTTAAAACTGCCATAAATAGCAATGCTGCCAATTGATGAGCAGCATTCTGCAGGTGTCCCAAATTGTCTATACAGTCACACATTGAATGGCATCCCACCTGCAGCTGTTATTGCCATCATAGAATATCTTAGAAAGAATTCATATGAATGAAAAGAAGTGGAAGAATAAATGAATATACCCTCTTCATATTATGCTTTTCACATTCATAGTGTGTTTAGTGTGTTACTAACTAAGAACTGCCTTTCCAAGGGGAGACTAAAAAAAAAAAAAAAAAAGAAACCAAAAACCATAACTCAATTTTTTTTTTAGATAAAATGAAATCAGTTCAGGTCAGAAAATCTTCTCTAACTACTACCAAAAATAGGAAGCCAAATCACTCTCATTTTTGCTCCACAACATTAAAGAGTACATCCTACTACTTCAGGCATTTCCTTCAAAGCAGAAAACTAGGCCCAATTTCAGTTTAATGCACAGTTTTGCAATTCTGGCCTTGAACATGAGACCCTCCCCCAAAATAATTCACATAAAACTATTTTTCCTCTAAATACTAGGTATCTCTTTACGAATCTATTGGTTCCTCCTTTCCACCCCAGTTTGGCTCACAAACAAAAGAAAATCAAACACTTAAAATCAAATTAGATTTCATTTAGCCTAGGAAAGACTTTAGTTTTGCCAGCCAAAGCCATTCAGTAATACTGATCTGAATTCACAAGTTGTTTTTTGTAAAATGGAAAGGTCCTTTTACAGCCAGCTTGCAGTTTGCCAGAACAAAATTGGCCCAGTTCCAGTAAGGAAACCTTTGAAAAAACCCATCCCTTTTGAAGCTGCAGTAATAAATACGAAGTCAGTATTGCTGCTTTCTATTCTTCTTAACATGAAAGATTGCAGATATTATTATAAAAGGTAGAGAAGACCAAAATGGAGGGCTACATATATGGAAAAATTGCTAGTCAAAGAGCAACTACATAAACTGTGACCAAGCAGCATGAAGGAAGACAATGCAGAATACTACAAAGGTCAATAAAATTATGGTAGTGGACAAAAGGTCCACTACCTTTTGGTAGGAACAGGAAATCATTATTCACTCTATCTCAAGATACAAGAATTATGAGACACCCAGTATACTTGCTGCAAGCAAAAATAAAATGAACTACTTTTTCACACCACACAGTTAAATCATAAAAGCCTTTGTCATAGGATATCTGGGAGGCCAGAAACACAGATGGGTTCACAAGAAATTGGACACTGAAGAGATCCATCCACAGCTATTAATCATGACAGCTGAAGTCCTGCCAGAACCTTAGCACAGCCTACCACTCTTCACCTGACCTCTCTCAGCCTCCTTCCCTGAACACCCACTATGGAACACCGAAAGAGACACACTGGAAGAAGTGACCTTTGGGGTATCCTTTCACAAAGCATTCTTCCATAAAACAAACAAACAAAAAAACCCTAAAATAAACTAAAAATAAACCAAAAAAAAGTGCTGTTTCAAGTCGTATTTTGTATTTTTTAAAGGTCGTGATATAATAAATCAATATATTTCTCATTTTCTGAAATGTGTGCAGAAGTTCCCAATTTTCATGTTGTATTATTTTTATCGTGCATTTTCTTAATAAAGGATTTGAACAAGAGATTCGTTCAAACTAATAGATTATTTCCATATCAAGTTGAAATTAATGGATACCAAGACACTCATGGTATTAGATTTAGTTAAATTACCTGCCCATTTCACAGACTTCCTTATAGCATGCATACTCCTAGAACTCTTGTGAAATGAATATAACAGCTGTTACCTCCTACAGCTACCTGCTGGAGCATCAAGTAATTCATTTTCACATTTCAGCCTTGTGCATAATACATACAACCTATGTTATTCAGCAAACAGGGAACTGATGTGCACACATTTCAATGCAATGGAACAGAAAAGACACAATCCTGAGTCTTTCAATACAGTCTTGCTCTTGCCAAAGTCAACAGAACTTCCACCGAGACAACTTGCAGCAACCCTTCAGGAAGTTCAGTTATTTAAATAATCCAAGAGAATTCAACAGAAAAGCCATGAAAGATCTGTACCTTTCAGTCAAGAAAGCATTCCTTGTTAAGGCATGTGCTTAAGTGCATGACACTGAAACTAGAAACAACATGAACATAAGCAGAGACAACTGCATTCAGTTAATTCCTATTCAGGATAATCCTTAAGATACAAAATTACCTTCCTATATTGGAATTTACGTACCTCAAGTCAGGCATTTGGGTAAACAGCTTGCTAATTAGGAGGTGAAATAATGATTTACAGGTCTAAATTCATCAAACATTTACTCTATTCTTTTGTTCAAGTTCAAAATATGCTCCTTGGGAAATACCGTACACAGTCACAGTTCAGAGCACTATGCCAAGACTGCTTCTAGTGCATATGGGTGATGAAGCCAGTGAATTATATAAAAAAGGAAGGTTTCTTAACATAATGTTTCAACTCTTCCAGAAATTATGTGCCTTTTTTTTTTTCTTTAGAAGGCAGTCTATTAAAAATACATTAATATTAACTAATCAAAGAGACATAAATTTTTGAAAGAATAGTTTAGGATAGATCATTATTTCCATTTCACAGTAATTCATTTGAGAAATGTTCTAACTAATTTAACATTCTTTTTTACTTGCTGAAAAATTAAATGGATTCATCTCTCTCTTGCTGCATAAGTTTAAATGAAGAGCTTTAAATGCCTCTTATATTTATCACAAACTATTTTGTCTGTTTGCTTTAGCAGAAAAAAAGAGCTCCTTTTGTTTCTGTAGGAAAAAAAGTAAATTAAACCAGTGGAAGAGATGTAAACAGAACTGAGCAATGTGCCTTTTTTTGTTTCTTATTAAGTGCAAATCTTACTCTCTTGACCAATGGTTACCAGGAAAGTTTCTCAGGAAACTAAAAATCAAAAAGCTGGGAGCAAAGAGAGGTCCTTACTACATTTTTGCCAAATACTTCTTAATTCCATTCTCAGAAATTAAAGTAGCTCCTGCTAAGACAATAGGCAAAATGACTTAAAAACAGCACTGGAATAAGCAGCATGTTACTCTGCTTAAAAATATTCCTGAAACTGGTATACATAGTGTGGACATTCCTTGACCCCACAGCGGTTTCTCTGGCCTATCCAATTTCACACTGGCTCTTAAGTAACTGAGGAGGAAACAGAATTGGTGACCAATCCAGAAGCTTAAAGCAAAAAAAAAAAAAAAAAAAAAGGAAAAAAAAGGCTTTATGTACCTACATGCTCAAAGCAGCACTGTTTTATCACATTCATAGTGTTCTGGAAAACACACGTATCATGGACCAAGACATTCATATTAATTTCAATAATTTGTACAAGGAACCATGCCTTTACCCAAGCCAGTCTGGCCATTACCCACTGAACACTTGATTAATTTGCAGAATGCTCATGACACTTTCTCATGAGGCACAGTTTGTACCTAGACAGTGGTTTATTTTAAATTCAATCACTTAGAGCAGGATAAACAGAGGTTTTCATTCATCCCAGGTATCGGTCACCCATCACATTATCAAGTACTGGTCCATCTTTTAGTCTGTTTTGCTGAAACCCAGGACAGATCTTCAGATTCTTTTCAACACAGCAAAATGCAGTCTTCATAAACAAGCTTGATTAGTAGCGTCTGTTTGATATATCTTTCTCCTGGCTGAAGTGATATCACAGACTAAGCATACAAAGAACAGCGATGGTGTACTTCACTTGAGCGAATGCTTTCCCTCTTTCTATATGCGCACTGGCATAGCTGTTGCATTTACTCTCATCTTCAGCATCTAAAACCAAAAGATTATATTGACATTACTGCAGCCCTTGACCCAGGATGTGAAAGGCATATGATTCAGAATAGTTTGCTTTCCAAAGAATTGCCATTTGGCTAAACAAATAACTGCCAGCTCAGCTTTTTTTCTTTTTTGGGGGGTGGGGGGAGTAGTTTAACACTACATGGAGATCACTGAAACCTATCACACACTACATTACAAGTTTGACCTCATAACTCAAGTTTCTGAGTTTTATTTTCACTGTGAAATCAGGCATCACAATTTTGACACCTTCCCCAGAGCTATGTGACAGAGGCTTGGAAATACAAAGTGAAAATTTGTGTTTTCTGAATACTTTCAACTATCCCAAATTATTTACCCCACTTTCACTAAAATGAGCATGTCACATCACAGTGAGTTGTTTTACCAAGTTATTTTATCAAAAGCTGCCTCAGCAAACTGAAGTAATTCCTCAGAAAATAAACAAATAGTTGGTGTTTTAAAGCATTTTAAAATGATAAAAAAACCTCATAATTTACTTCCAGGATTCATTTCAGGGCTTGCCTCAACTGAGTGAACGAGCATAGGGCCTAAGTCATAAAATGCTATTTATAAAAATTAGAAAAACATATGATTTTATTAGGCATTAAATTAACTACATAAAAGAATGAGAAAACATTAGGTTGTCTCCAATTTTATTTTTTTAATAGACAATGCTGCATTTAAATGTGCTTTCCAATTCTTGACTTTAATTCAAACAAACCTAATTGCGCATGGCTCACTTTGAACATGATGAAAACATAAAGCATACATCAATGGGTTTAATATTTACTGCATTACTTAACTGCACTTTAAATTGAAGCAAAAAAAAAAAATAAAAAAAAGATTTGATGGGTTTCTTTGCTTCAGAAATAATATACTAACCAAAGATCATGCCAGATTTTGCCAACAGTAAATTTCACTGGTTTAGCTAAATTTTTAATAATATTTTACTTCCTTGTTAATATAAAAGCAACAGTGGGGCTACAGATAATTGATCATGGCAAATAAACGTCAGTTCTAGATTTACTTTCAGTGAGATTGAATGTTAATGAGTTATGGGAAACAATATAAAATGTGTCTTCTACTATTTAACGCATCAGCATAAAACACTAACATGCCAAAACTGAATAAATAAATTTGAGAGGCAGCAATTTAACAGGTTGCTAATTCCATCATTTATATTACCTTCTATTTGTGAAAAGGAAAGAATGGAGAGGGCACCGGGAAGAACCAACACAAAGAATTAGATGCTATTTATATTCATTCAAGATTTCAAAATAATTTTTAACATCAAACTGGAAATACCCAGATTTTTTGCTGGCTCCATTTAATAAGAGTGTGAAATTTGCAAATTTGCACTGTTCTATGACATTATATTTTAATCTTCCTTGATTCTCTATCTTCTGAGTTGGATTAAAATGCAGCTCAAAATAAGCACAAGCAATATAGGAGGAAGGGAGGTCATAGTTCTTACATTATGCTATTTTCTTTTTCTAAACATTTTCTTTAACAAAAGATCTTGACTATAGCTTCCTGAAATAACACTGTCTATTGTAAATCGCTCTAATTTATTTTTCCAAGATAGAAAATGACTAACAATTACACTTAGAGTTTTGGGGGGCACAGCTTTATTTGATTAAACAATAGAACTGCTTTTTGAAGCTTTTCAGCCCCTGCATTTCAAAATCCAGTGACGTGATTCAGAACCTCTCTTCACTGAAGCTAATTATTAAAACCGCCTACTACTTCCTACCCCAAACTTAAACAGTGGACAGAGAAGACCAGTCCCAGAGTCTCCAATGCACAGACCAGCCTCTTACGGTCTTAGAGTACTACTGAGTGAATTTTTTACAGAGTGTAATTGTTTTATACTGTTAGACATCATTCTGGTACCATTCAAAGGGACAGCTATGTAGATAGATTTCCTGGTACTATATTTCACGTCCTCTTTTAGATAGGCCACAGCCATCACCATTCCTAACATAGCATGCAAAATATTTAGATAAGATACACCAGCTAAACTAGGTAGCAAAGCTGGATTAAATCTCTGTTTCTCTAGAACATTCTGCACTGCGACACAATTATTACTGTTAGTGGCAATCACATTATTCCAGGTTATACCAATATTCTACTGGGATGAATATAGAGCCAAGTTAGATCAAAGGTATCCTGCTGACCCTGCCTCTGGATACTTCGTGACATACGAAGCATAGGTAATGCTTTCTGTAAATGTATCACAGCATCTGCCAAACTGTGCTTTGGGCAGTTTTTAGATTCTTTTGCCCTCAGGACTGAGGTTTCCTGAATGAAGATTCCTGATTTCTTAGAAAACCCTATCATAGTATTCCACATTGACAGGTATCATCACACAGCAAGATTCAAAGTGATACTAGACAAGTGCTAGTCAAATTATGAAGCCAAGTAATTTTTAACCACCTTCCTGGCTACTGAATAAGCTTAATCACCTGAAACTATCTGCAACTGCTTCTACTACATTAACCTCCCCTTCTGAGTTTACAGCTCCTGTTTCCAGTTCTTCCCTGGAAAATCTGGAGTCATCCATCATTTTCTTCATTATTGTTCTTGTCCCCAGATCAAAGCTTCATCTGCTCAGATACTAGCATTCGCTAAATGTCCATCATAACAACTGACATGATTTGGAGACACACATACAGGTGCTGAACAAAACTTAACATTGTTAACACTCCAACTTAGCTACTGAGCACAAGCTTGAGTAGAGATACTGAACACTAACTAATATTTGTTTTACCTTCCTAAGACCATTTGCCAGATCTCTTGATGAAAAAGTTTCTGCCCTCAACAATGCCCTTCAAGATTTCTTCCCTGTATGCTGTTTCTTTTTTTTCCCCTCTTCCCCTTACCCCTTTTTTTTTGTCTCTAATGTAAGCAAAATCTCCTTTCTCTTCCCTCCCTCTAACATGAATGAATCCATTGGCTGGTTCTCCTTCTTTATTCATGAAACAGACAAACTTACACACACAACTGTTAGTCTTATTCTTCACTTAGGAAGGCTTTCTTGAAGGAACTCAGATTTTTCAACCACTGTCTTCTGGTCTGTTGAAAATTTTCCTGCTTTCCCTGAAGTTAAACTCACCAGCCCCAAGTTCCACATACTTATCTTCTACCCACAATACCGCTTCCCCGTGTTAATACTGCCATTGCTGCAGAAGCCTAATAGATGGCAGCAGCGTCCAACTCAAAATAATAATAACAATAATAACAAAAATTATCCCAAAGCATCCAACTCATAGTCTGTTCCTTCCAGCCTTCTGCTGATGCTAACTTAATTCTCTTTGCCTATACATCTGGAATTCTGAATAACAAATTGTTGTAAGGTATTTAACATGGTCCTTTGCACTCTTCATACATTTTTCAAGATGCTGCATTTGTTTGCTTAAGAGCTTGGTGTGCCATTTTCCGTGGACTCATATCTTCACTTACACAAACAAGCCTGAGGAAGATAGATAGTATTCTGGATTTTTTGTCAAAATCTACCTTTCATTAGTTTCTGAGCTGGTCATTTTCTGCCTTGACAAATTTTAAATCCTTTGGTGAGGAATAATTCTTTTTCTTCCAGTGCCAAAATTCTTGTCCCAGGTCTCAATTGTCTTACAGGCTTCCTCTGGAACTTCAGTTAGCCCACTCAGATTAGTGTCTGCAGCAAGTCTCACTCTGATAAAAAGCATCCCTGATTTTGAATTTGAAAACCTAATTCTGACTAATACTCTTTATCGTTATTACAAGGAACCCAGTGAGAATTCAGAAGCCCCACTGGGAGACATATTACAGAAAAGACAGTCTGTGCCCTACTGCATTCACAAGATTACAACACCAGCACAGACCCAGCAATAATTTCAGGTTCTCAGATCTCAATGAAGACAGAAATTAATCACCACTTTGCCTCTGAGGGTCTGCATTGCAGCTTCCAAAGGAAATCATATGATTTCTTTTGCCTACTGAAGTGCACAGTCAGCACTTCACCTGATTACAAATTTGAAGACCTTGAACAATATTCAGGTAAACCTATACACAGTTTCAGTAGCCAATAACAGATTTGACTGGGAAGCAGGCAAGTTCACCTGCCCAGAGTTGCAAGCGTGATCAAGCCACTCTTGCTTCTCCAGTAGCTGTGGTGTTGGGAGTAGGGGCTACTGTTGCTAAATGATAAGCAAAACCTAGATAATACTAATGTATACAGACCTGAGACTTCCATATTGCACTCTAGAAACAAAACATTCAAGTGCAGCAATACATAAATGCATGAGCCAACTTCCCACCTATATCCACATTTATGCAAAAACCAAGGAAGTCATACCACTAACGATGAACCAGTGGCTTTGCAATAAATTGTCTTTTTCACAATAACATCAAGATGCCCAAGCAGCAGATAAACTACCCATCACACTTGGTCAAAGCTGTTCAACTAGCCTCTTTCATGGTCCACATTGTTAATTTCTAACAAGGTCTACCCAGCAGGAAATCACCTGTGAGCTCAAACTATGCTACCCTCAGAGCTGGAAACAAGGGTAGCACACTACAGCCAATCGCCAAGAGACCAAGGGAGTAATAAGAAGCATGAGGGTTTTTTCATTTGCTATCACTGTACAGGCTTACTTTATAGTCAAGGCAGAGCAACAAGTAGTTTTAGAGTTTGGATAACCTGAAGTATTTTAATTTGCAGTTATAAAAATCAACAAGTACCTATTCTCTCCACTACAGTAACAGGAAATGAAAGCCACTAACTCAGACTCTGGTGAAGATGCTTAAAGTGAAATAGGATGAAATCCACACAAGTTGAGTTCTGGAAATTATTAATGTGGCTTGGATTTAGACCAGACCCTATTCTTCAGGCATTTCTCCACCAACCAATACTGATAGGTTTAAACACCTACACACATTTTAATGTGGTATATCCCAGGCCTAATTTTTCTCTCCCTCTCCATTTAACTCACTGACATGAATAACAGCTGCGTGCATGTGTATGCACAGAACTGACTACAGTTTTGGATATTCAGTTTATTAACCAAATAAAAAACTGTCTGCAGCTGAGTGAACCACAACTACATGCATCTTTTCAAGAGTAGTAGGAAAACCTGGAGGCTGTAATTTTAAGTTACTTTTTTCTTTGTAACAAACCATCTGTAAACAGTGCACAATATAATTCCACTCAAATAGTTTGTTTCCTTTTTCACATTTCTATTTGGGATTGTATTTACCTAGAGCCTAGTTCTGTTAATTCTTAAAAGCCTACAAAACTTTAAATTCTCAAAACACAGTACAGGCCACACACATGACAAGCTGTGTCCTACGTTGTTTAAAACTGTTTACCTTAGGGTAAAAGAAGTGGTCTGGCACACAAGATGTAATCAAAGCTCTCTTACACTGAAATGAAGAATTAAAACTTTGAGACTGACTAGAAGACTCCGAGAAGGGAAACAAAGTGGAAGGAAAAGGTCTTTGTAGATGCGTAGTGAAATCATTCTACAGAGATTTTTTTTTTTTAATCCCAGAAAATTCTGGGCACGCACAGGCTTAGCAAACCCTGAAATTCTGAAATACTGCTGAAGTTTCAATAGGTTGGAGAAGTCTTCCTTTTTCAAAAAGGGAAAAAAAAAAAAAGCCACACTGACTGCTTTCAGCTGGAGCTTTCCATTACAAACATAAAGAAAATAACTCCAACAGCTGCGGAGTTGCAAAAATTCTGAATACCTTAAAAGTTCAAGAGTGTCATGGGAAGTGGGCTCCAACAGAGGATTAACTCCAACCCCTAATTCAAATATAAAGTTATCCTTGCTCTAAAAGTCCAGTTGAACAAGCATGCTATGAAGAAGAGTCTCATATTGTAAGAACATAAAATATAATTGCAGCTGAACTTCAAATCACGCACTCAAGAAACTGATAGCAAAAACCTTGTTGATAACTATGAAGGCATCTTAAAAAGTAGGGGTTTGCACTGTCCAGCACAAGAGATACCCTGTTTTACATAAAGAAATCTTCTGTTAATACAGTACAGATGATTCTATGATTAGATGCCTACCAGTTTCCACATAGATTTTAAAGAGCCAGCAGAAAAGATAGGTTAACCTGAAGTTCACAGCTCCAGCTCTAAAAGGTTGCATTTAATCACATAGCCCTACACTTTCCCTCTGGCTATATCCTATAAAGAATATTGATGCATTCCTATCCTCTAGGAAGATTTGATATAAAACCAAAGTGACCAAAATACTGAGATATAAATCCCCAGGGTAAAGGAATTCAGAGAAAAGGCTCCAGTAGTAATCATAACCAATCTTACAAAGAAGGAGACACAATACCATTTTTCAGCACACAACTGCCTGACAATAAGCAGCACAACCATATACAATATAACCAAGGTAATATTGGAAGGTATTCATGATTTGTAATGAAATCAGATCATATATGTACAAAAAAAATTACTTCATTTAATACATCTATTGTTTAATGCTTAATCCTGCTTATGGTTTTGCATATTTGTGTTCACCTATAGAGCACCCTATACATTCTCCCCTTGAGAAGGACTCCCTAGGTAAAGGAGAGACCACATACAGATTATTCTGTATCAATAAGTTTCTCTTCCCATGCAGCAATTACAATTAATTCAGCACTTGCATGTCCTGCCCTACAACAGGCTCAGGTTCAGAAATTCAAAGGTAAGTTGGTAGGCAGCATGAGAGAGAAAACAACTTCAGAAACTAAATCTTCCACTGAGTTGTGTTCTGCCACCAAAAAGCAAACCCCCAAAAAACCCAAACAAAAACCCAACAAGAAATTGAAGCCAAAGGGGGAAAACCAAATAAGGAAGACTTCTTTGCACTAGCCAAAGGAAGTTGGATCTAAGAACCCATCAGGCCTAATAGCAGTGTTTCAAAAACAGCAGGTAGAAGGAATGGAGCATAAGAGGTAGAAGGAATGGAGGATAAGAGCAAACCATGTTCCCATCACGACAAATCCAAATTTTGTTTACAGTTGCTACTGGGGTGTATGCTCATTCATGTAGCTTTAATTAAAAAAAAAAAAAAAAAAACAGACAAACAAAACAAACAAAAAAAAACCAAAACAAACAAAAAAAAACCCAAACCCCACCAACGTGACACTGCTTGCAATAGGAGCAGAAAACAATCACAGTGATACTGAGAGGAAAGGAAGCTACTGCTACTTCAGTTGGAAAGAAACTGCAATGACCATTTAGTCCAACCTGACCCAGACTGACCAATTCAGAGGTGACCAACTTAAAGCGTGTCATTAACATCATTGTCTAAAATCCTCTTGAACACTAATAGGAAATAGGCTTCTTCAAGAAGGAGGGGAAAATGCTGATCTTGCATTGATCATTGCCCTCTAATTCAGGTCTTTCTAGTGAGATATTCTGAAGCACAAGGAAAAGGATCCTGAGTCTCTCCTCTATGGAAGACATTTATGTTTACATTGATTAGGAGTGAGAAAATGCATGTTAGATTAACCAACAACAAGGTAAGATGCTGTCTAAAATAAGTGCTACAATAATCACTGTTTTCTTGAAAGTTGCAGGCAAGTTCCTGAGGCATCTGCATTTGTGCAAAACACCAAAAGGATTTCCAACCTAGGGAATTTATACTTTGAGATACTTAAAAGCCACTGAATTTGCACTATTGTTAAAGAAATGTGATCTAGCATCCAAAGAAAATTATTTTTGCAATATGGTTTTGAAAGGAGTTGCTGCACATTGGAAATCTGCCTTTGTAATGCAGTAGTAAGAAAATGTAAGTGCTTCTCCTGTAAATGTGCGTCAGATAGAGTATATACTGAAAGCACCCATATTTCCTTAGAGAGAACACCACCACAAAATTTTATACTTTTTAATTCAATAAGAACGCAAGGCTGCACAGTCTGAAATTCACAATCACTCCATGAAATTAAGGAAAACATGTGGCACAGCTTTGCACCATGCCACTTTCTAAAGCCCCACCTGCAAGTCCTTTATTCCTACATTTGACTTTATACTTTTTTTCCCCAGAGTCAGTAGAGAGAAATAAATATTGTGCCACTGCACCTGATCCAGGAACTGTCACCAGCTTTTGCAGTACTTCACCTAAAGTTAGTCAAGGAATAACCTGCTGCCTGCCCATTGCACAGAAGTACACCTGGAGCACTATATTAACATTCAACATTTAAGCTTAGTGACATCCCTTGTTCTGGGTTTTAGTAAATAAAGCCCAGTACAACTGCACCAGTTTGTACTTTTACAGCAAGATGCATAAGAAAGACTGCCCCCTTTAAGTACTGAGTATGCCAGCATTAGAGTATGATGAACATGAGTCCCTACAGTGCTAACAAAACCAGAGAAACTAAGGTGGAAACCAAAGAAGAGGCCAAAGTTTCACTAAGTAATAGAACCAAAGTAACGGTAACTTCAATAAAATAGAGAAAGCAAACAATAACTAAGAGCAATTGTTTATAGATTTCCATTAGGTATATCTCTGCATAAAGTGTGTTGATAGTGATTTACCTCAATATCAGCATATCTTCTCACGTAGTACCAAAACCCTGAGAAAACGCTACCCTTGAAAATGCCATCTCTTTTTGCTTCATTTGCCATTCTGGCTGTCCCTCCTCAGTACAGAAACTAATGCTCTCTGCTAAGCATTATTATATAAATGTTCTTATAACATTAGCAAAGTACATCTAGCCTATCAAGAATTGTCATCAGAGTACTCTGGGACTTCAATGGAAAGAAGATGCAAAGCAAAATGGGTGCAGACATCTCAGTTCTGATGCCCATGGGAACTCATGGCAAGATGATAGCCAGAGCACCAAACTTCCCATATACACAGCTCCACATGAGAAAGAAAACAGTCATAGATATTTCAGATATTTCAAAATTGCTATATTGTCATACTCAAAGCTCAGACTGGGAAAACCACTTTGAAAATAAAATATAATAAATTATCTCTGTCTTCAAAGACACGCTTAGAAGTTTTTCTGGTACACAGCTACTCTTAACTTTAATCCTGCAAGTAATCTAACTTTTCTTCAATGGACTTTGCTGCCTCCTCCAATTTGAAGTAAAATTACAAGACAGTCACAAGGCTGAAAGAATAAACCTGATTTAAAAAACAAAAAATAAAAAAACACCACCAAAAAAAAAAATCACCTGCAACCTATGTTATGTCCTGCATGGTGGGGTTTAACATCCTGACTGCCTCCAAGCGCTTCTACTGCTATTGACACCTGCATGCCCACTCTTACATAAAATCCTACAATAATGAAAATAGTTCTTTTCCATCATTAATGTTAAGTTTCATCACCATCATTCTTACTGACAGTTTGGGGTAGAAAAGATCGAGTTTCTGTTCTCAAATGCCCTGGCCTCATCCCTAATAAAATTCAGTTCAGTCTTCATTAAAATTACATGGGTGTAGAGAAGGTCAATACCTGGTGAGCTCCAATTGTTTCCTGGATGAAAACTAATTTTCCAGTTATTGTCAATGATAAATTATACACGAGTATAATCAAAGTTAATTGAAGAACACTGCATGGCTTGAGATCATTAAAATCCTCACAAATGCCAGCATTAAACATACTGTTCAGTCCTCAAAGGAAAAAAAAGGAAAAAAATTTACCTTGCAAACAACTACCAATAAAAGTGGGAATTCTTAAAAATTAAATTAATAATGCTCAGAGCAACTTCTATGGTTACCTAGGGGTAGCATATGAATTAGTCCCCCCTTCTTAAAACACTGTGCTTTCAAAACTGATGGCTTAACCAGTATTCTAAATATCAAATGAAATACTGGTCATACAAAAGTCACCAGGATCCATTTCATTAAGAGCTCCCCAGGATACAAAGTGCTGGTCACAGAAAAACTAAGAAAACCTTTAAGCAAAACTCACACCAATCCCACATGAACACATACAAGCTTGTAACTTTCGGTTCAAATAAAGCAGTCCATTAATAAATCAAGCAAAATGTTAAACTGAAGATTTTCAACTGCAAACCTATCAGATCTCTCAGAAATTTGTTCAGTAGTTATCTTTTCTTCAAATACTTTGCATCCTAACAATGGATTAAGTTTAGCCTGGATTTACAGCAGTTTGGTCTCCTCAGATCTCCTGTGAGACCCAATGCATCTTTCTTCTCCCTGAAATCCCTTACCTATCCATTATGACCTCCAAGAAAAAAAAGTAGCCCTTTAAAATAACTGTCGTGGTTTAGGCCGTAAATCAGCCACGCAGTTTACTACATGGAGAATCAAAAGAATGCAACTCCCACAGGTTGAGATAAGAACATTTTAATAACTAAGGTATAACACAAACCACTACTG
>JAOEHY010031607.1:26127-40259 GCA_025447955.1 Psilopsiagon aurifrons | reverse complement strand
GGCTGATGCCAACCTGATGAAGTTTAGCCATGACAAGTGCAAGGTCCTACACCTGGGTGGGAGCAATCCCAGGCACACATACAGGTTGGGCAGAGAAGAGATGCAGAGCAGCTCTGTGGAGAAGGATTTGGGGGTGTTGATTGATGAGGAAAGGAACATGAGCCGGCTTCAGTGTGTGCTTGCAGCCCAGAAAGCCAAACCATCTACAGAAATTATGATAAAAATGACAGTCTTCTGGATTACCTTCTATAGCCAGCACCAGCAAGTTATCAATTACAGTGTTAAATTGTGAGTCAAGACTAATTTCACAAGTTCTGGTTGGCTTTTTTTTACTGGATGCTAAGAAATAAACTCATACTTACTAATGTTAGAATAAACGTCCACTTGCTCTTGTGGCAGATTCAGCACCTTTAATGTCTTTCACTACTAAAACTCTTTCTTCCTTCATTGTTGAAACCACAAATTATTATTTCTTCTGTTTGGAAATTGAGCTTTACATTTTTTTTTTAATACATGCTCTTTGAAGAAATCTTTCTTTTTAGTGTCCTATAAACTATAACATACCAATTACTTTGATACGTAACTTCAAAACCCAGTTACAGAGGAAAATCTTGTAGGTAAATAGTATTGTGTGTTCCAAGGCACTAATCCATCCAATTTGCAATTCTTAATTAATAAAACCTGATATTCAATTTCTCTTAAATTTTATTTTTAACTATTTTCTGCAGATGATAGTTGAAGTTTGGTTGTTGCAACAACAGTTAAAAATATATTATCTTTAAAATTATGTCCATCACACAGTTCTATAGGAAATTAGTGCCTTATTGAAGGTGTGTTCAAGTAAAATTTGTGGTATAGTCATATGAAACGCTCTACAACTATGTATTTTTGTGCATAGGGCAGTATTACATAAAATCATTTTATCATAGTATAAGAGATGGTATTTAAGGTACTAAAACCATTTGATTCAAACTATATCATATGAAATAAAAGGAAATAATAATTGTTTACATCTTCCTCAAAGGATTCTACTCACTACATTCTGAAAAGGACACCAAGAAGAAAACAGTAGCAGCCTCTGCCCAGGAGGACACATCCTGTGACAAATCATACTGGGAAACAGTCTTTTGCTAGTCTTCTAGTTTCAGAGAAATGGAACAGAAATCTTAGATTGTACATTTAAACAATAAAATCTAAGGAACTTGTAAAATTAAATTAACTTGGTAGTGTTAGCTTTACAGTTGGACTTAATGGCTTCAAGGGTTTTGATTCTATTCTATAATGTCAAGACCCCCAGTATTCTGCAATTCACTTTCCACGATCCTATTCAAATTAACAAAGGTCATTTAAAAAAAAGGAATCTGTAAACAAGCCAATGAAATATTTCACTGCAAACAGAGCTACATTCCAAATATCCCTTAATTCACTCTTTTCTCCCAAACTTCCTAAAGTGTACATTCTCATGATAGGCTATAGCTGAATGAAGAAGCCTGGAGCTCGAATTGTATAGTTCAAGTACTGTGACTGAACCTTCTATTCTTCTCTGAACTCTGTGTTGCTCAGACAAGCTTCATTTCAGTTCCTCCTTCAGGTGTTCATGCTCTCCTCAGCATGAGGGAAACATGACCCCACCTTTCATTGTAGTCACAAAATCGACAAAAGAAGTGTTTCCTTAAAAAGTTTTGGGAAAAGGCTATTTTGGAATCACGGTAACAAAGTGGAGGTCTGTCTTCACATCAGCTCTAAGGCATAAAAAGACACAAAGAGTGCTCACAAATGATAAATACCCACTGCAGTTATTATAATATGTACTATTGGGACACTGTAGAATGCTATCACTCTGAAAATTTAAAATCTCATCATCCTGCTTTTATAATAACCAAACCTCCTACAGCATTTTGTGAACACTATAGGAACACTACATTTATATTACTCTCAATTTCTACAAAGGAGCTGAGAATAGAAATGTAACTCAGCCAACACAATTCTTTCTCACATGAGTAGTCATTGCAACACTTACATGCCCTATCAAAATGCAAAGATGACAGAATTGGAAAAAAAACCAAAATTAAAACTATTTGTTGGCAGATAGAAAAAGTAACAATGTGCTGCAGGTATAGATACCAAAACTGCCTCCTTATATGCTAGTTTGGATCTAGCCAGTTTTCTCAGCTCAAGATGCAGCACAGTGTTGATGCAGTTGAATCATTTCCAAAGCCCTTGGAAGTCAGATGCATCATTTTCATACAGCATTGCACTTTGAACTAATTAACACTGTTGGATGCAAGATGGTGCTTTGCAGATCAAAGCCTTGAGAGTCCTTAACTCAATAGTTCATCTTTTTAAATTGATACAAAAATGACATCTAGTAAATAAAGAAAAAACACCACCAAAACAAACAAACAAAACCACCATACAAACCAGCAAAATCACTACTCCAAATTATAGTTACAGTATCCGAGAGGAACACCTGTATCACATGAAGGGTTCTCAGATGTGGTGTCAACACTTTCTCATTTCACCAGCTCTCAATTTTCCCAGAGCACCCGGAAAGAGAAGCTGTCTACTCTGCATCAAAGCATTTGAAAAGTTCCCTCTGATGGCAGATTTTGAACTAACTAATTTTGAACAGTAATGCAGCAATATAGGAAAAGATTGTCGTCAAGACAGAAATCATCAAGACATAAGTCTGGACAAGGGATCTACAGCTCAAAGAAGAGAAAGAAGATCAAAACGTTAAAATATAAAAGCAGAGATGTCAGGTTCTGGTTACGCAGGTAAAGCAACATTTTTCTTCATTACAACACTAGTGTTTTTTGCTACTGATACATTTCAGCTACCTCTTTTACCTGGCAGTTTACTCCTAAGATATCCAATAGATGAGCAGGTGACTCAGCTAGCTGCTGCTTCTGGCATCTGCACATGCAATTATACATTTCTTTGGAATTATTGGAATATTTTAAATCTACATCTCTTCAGGTAAGCATCCAATGAAAAGCCCTGTGCACAGCTGTCACTGATTGTGCAGCACATATTGGGTACATATGCTTACAAGAAAGGTCTGAAATAATTTCATAATGCCTGTAATGATAATAACTGGAAATAGTTACTCAGGAAATGATTTTTCAAAAGGTCACCATGCTACAAAGGCCTTGAGAATTGAGATAACAGATACCTCGTATTATCATATATTTTATGTCAGTTGTTTACACCTCATTACCAATACTTGTGTCAGTTATTTATACCACTCATTATCACAGGCCTTATTCCTATTTGAGTTCATTGTATGATTTGGGAATCTACATAATTTTTTTTCAGCCCTAAGGCAACAATAAAGAAAACCACAAAAAACTGGCAGGGAACTACATAAAATCTCTCTAAAATAGACCTCAAAAGCTAATAACTCCCAGAATAAACTCATCCTCTGCATGAAAGATTTTAAGAATCAATAATTTCCTTACTAATCTTGGCATAAAGACAGAGTGCTATGAAAAAATTTATTTTAAAAAAACCTTAATTTAAATAGAAAGCTTCAGAAAGAGTTGTAATAAAAATTGACAAGAAAATTTTCATTCTAGACAGACTGAAGAAGGTCAATTTAACATTATAAATACAGAGTGTTACCAATAGCCTATCAGTGCCTGCATAACAGGAACATACTTAGTATGTAGTCCCAAAGAAGGAGATACTGGCATAGCAAGAAACAATTCCAGGAAGTTGAATCTTGATAAATTTAAACTGAATGCACATGACAGAAATAAAACATTCTAAATAACTAATTATTAGGGCAACTCTTCTAGGGGTGGAATATTTCATCATGATATAAATTCTTTAAATGACTAACTGAAAGAGGAGCTGTGAGACTTCTTAATGAAGGAAAGGACAAAAGTTCCTATCAGTTGGCTTGTTGAAGAAAGGCAAGCCAGAATTTCAACAGCAAAATTATTTCAGAGAATGTCAGGTTTCTTGATAAATTCCTAATTGCAACTGAGAAGTTCAACATTAAAAGAGAATACAATTTTTTTCCCCAAACCAGAAACATTTTAAATGGAACAATGTCCATACTTCTTTAGTGCCACTGCCTTTTCTAACTCTTGCATCATCTCTCCTGACAAACTGTGGCAACTCAGCACAAGGCTCACAATGTCTGATGCGATATAGAGTCCTGTCCATAAGGAACGCGTGAGAAGTCTTCTGGGCTACAAAAATCAGCATGGTAGACACAGTATCTAAGAAAAATGTTACTTTTCAATTACATTGTAAAGCTTTTCTCAGGGCTTGGCTTCAGGGACATGTAAGGGGGAAATAGTTTATTTTGTTTAAAGTATCATAGTACCTAGCCTTAATATCCGAGAGTAAAATTTTGCAAGTTATAATAAATTTCTTATTGTATTTTGATCACATAAATTTGTAGTTACCTAATATATGTAAGATGCTTCTAATTTCAGTTAATCCAAATCTGTTCAAAGTAGGAAATAAAGGAGGTAGCATCTAAGTTGATAGTGAAGTAAATTCCCTGCTATATTAACATATAAAAGAAAAACTGAATTCAGAAAATATAAAAAAAGTCAGAGATTAAAGTCAATATAATTTGTCACATATAAGTTAAAACAAAGACTAAATACTAAATTCCTTAAATATTTAATGTAGTATCCCTCTATAAACAGAGCTACTTCAAAATAAGAGAAGATATACTACTTAAAGTTGTAAACTGCAACTGCTGGAAGCTTTTATACTTTTAGTATCTTCTTCAGTAACAGTTAAATTCTTCTTGCCGCTGTTCAAGACAAAAGTATTTTGGAACGGTTGGTTCCTTGGATCCTGCAAACTGAAAGAGAATGCAAGAGGAAGGCTGATTCAAAAAAAAAAAAACCTTCTTTTTTTCTTTTACTTTTATAGTCTCTGCATAAATTTTCTCAATGTTCTGACAATAAATCGTTCTGACTAGC
Organism: Psilopsiagon aurifrons; assembly: GCA_025447955.1. Classification (NCBI taxonomy): domain Eukaryota; kingdom Metazoa; phylum Chordata; class Aves; order Psittaciformes; family Psittacidae; genus Psilopsiagon; species Psilopsiagon aurifrons. Next base: position 35,310 of record JAOEHY010031607.1, on the reverse strand, counting down.
ATCAATATATTAACCTCGTTTGTGGCTTATTTGAGAAGAAATTATGTATCAGGCCAAAACTCCAATATATTTTGGTTGTAAACAAGTCCATATTTTTTTACTGGAGTGAATTTTTGAAAGTAAAATAATTATGTTAATGCTCATCCTACTTCCTCTGTTCTACTTTAAAACATCCATAAAAATTTTTTTTCTGCATAAATAAAATCATCTAAGAAATTACCAACTGCCATTTTCTAGTACAGTAAATTAAAGGTGGTTTTTTGCAAAATATTTTCACTCGTTTTTTCTCTTTTCACTGGGTTATCAGATACCTACTATCCCTGTAAAAGTTACTAGATGAGCCAGATGTATGGAGCACAAGTAGATGCATCATACAGGATATGCAGCAGGAATTCAACACACAACCCACACATCAATATTACAGCCTGAATTCTCTACCCTTAATCTATGCCCATGCAATAACCCTAATGTGTCCAGAACTGTCCCAGAGTTACCGAGTATGGACAAGATTTCTGTGCATCTTGGAGAAGACCTTTATTCCAGTCACAGAAGTGGTCTTCACATAACTGCGGCAGAAGACAAGAGTTTCTCTTTGTTTTTAGTATTCTGGTACAAAACCTAATCTCAGGCAACAGTTCCACACTGGGCTGTTAAATAACTGCCACTACTTAATTTTGTTTCCATTACTTCTTTCTACCTATAAAACTTTTAAAAAGCATAACTAGCCTTAACTTAGTCTTCATTATTTGAAATCATAAAGCCAAAAGAATTTGCATGAAAATATTAATAGTATCTACAAGTACCCAGTTTCCTATCACAGTGAAGGCAATATGTATTTTCTTCGGAAAACATGTCAAAATGTGCTATCAGAACCTGCTAAACATTAATATAATCAATTCCATCATACATGAATACCACCATACACAGATACTCAGGATATCTGGGATCAAGGTCCACTGCTTTAACCCATTCAGTAAGTTTGTGTGTTAGTAAGCCATGAAATTCCAGTAGCTATTTCTGCATTTATAGTTCCTGGCACATTAAAATAAAACCTTCTACCATTAATTGAAGAACATTTAAACAAGTAAACATTTATTGCATCAGAAATTTTTAATAACCTATACCCTTTTTAGAACACATTTCCAATTCTGGCAGATTAATCATCTGATTTAACATTATAGCTATTCAAAGAACCATCAACTGAGAAGCACTAAGAAACCCTAAACCATCATACAAACATTTCCCACAGTTCTGAACTTAAAATCCTAACAGATGAGAATCCTGACAAATCTTAAAAATATACAATTCATTACCACCTGCATCAAGCAGAATTTATCAGCTGAGAAACAGGTGCTAAAAGAAAGCACTTCCTTCATTAGCTGCCTGTGATAAAGCATGCATGATTTTGCCTGACATCAAAGGATGTAGTTTCTCTTTTTAATCTAGAAAGAAAAGTACATCTAGGTCAAATTTTGCTGACAGAAGACAAAAAAAACATGCAATAAAATTGTGCATGTACGTATGTATTTGTAAAAATATACGTGAAAGGTCGCTCTCTTTCCCCTCCAAATGAAGCAAAACTTCAACTTAATTTTAATTGAACATAGCAACTACATGGCTTTCAAGCAAAATCTACAGTTAACTACCTCACAGGCATAGCAATCCACCTGCATTTTAACATCTGCATGCTGAATAAGCATGTGCTTAAGTATTTTCCTAAAGGAGGATGCTTTCTTGAATTTCCAGTTAATGGAGGGGGAAAGCTTGATTTCCTAAAACCCCCATAAACCACATAATTAACAAACAAATATTTAAGAACAGAGCTCAGCATTGGCAGCCTGTCAGAGTTTAGAGGATTGGGGGGGGGGCTAGGGGGGAAAGGCATCTTCCTCCATGTCTTCTTTCAGGATAAGGAGAGTGACATTCAGAACCCAACCCAGACTTCATCTGCTTCTTTTAAGTTACTGCCTATTATAGCTGTAACAAAAGTTAGTACAGAAATGGTACATCATGGACTTGGACACTTCCACTACAGAGCATGTTCCTTTCACTTCCAATAGTTTTCTTACAAACTTTAAGAAAAATAAATTAGCAATTTACACAATCCTCACAAGTCTGTGCAAGAATCCCTAGGGGAAAAAGCAGAGCCTTAACAGACTCCCACAGAATTCTAAGGTGCAAGGGAATAAACTTTGATTGTAATCAGTTATAAAAATTTTGAAACAACTTCTCATAGACACAAGTTTTCATCAAAATTTTGTGCTTCAGGAGATCCCCAGGTCATTAAATCCAATACCTTATCATAACAAGTATGTCATACAAACCCTTTCATCAAATTGCTCTAAAACCTTGGTCTGACAAAGTTTAAAGCCCACAAGTCATGTTTGTGAACCTGGAACATATTTATGGACATTTATTCTTGCACCAATGTTGCCTTTTAATCTAAATCAGTCTTTCCTTGTCTGGGTTTCTCTTCCTGCTTCACTTAAATAAAGCACCTATGGTAGAGCTGCCCAGCTGTTCACCCATCACGTGTCTAGGAGCATGTGCTTCCACAAGCAATGCTTAAGATGGGAAGAGGAAGTTGCAGCCACCTTCAACCTCCTCAGTAAATCTCTCTTGAGTACAACTGCTCCCTGGTCTCAGTTTCTGCACAGAAGAGAGGTCTGTTCTCACAACCAGCAATTCCATGCATCCTGGTGCACCAGTTCTCTTCCGTGCTCACCTTTCTTGAGCATAGGCAACTAGAATTGTACACATTATTTCAGACAGGTTCTCAAATGCTGTGTCTCTCTTATAATGGGAGAGAAAAGGGGAAATGGAGGGCGGGGGAAGTGGTGTGCTGTTTTTCTCTTTGGCTCATAAGTTTGTAAGAGGTAATTCAAAGAAGGCTCCACACACCTTAGAAATGAATCCATCAAGTCTTTCCAGGCTACAAAACAACCCAAAATGGAAGTGATTTTGATCACTTCATGTGATTCCCTTCGACACTGAGAAAAGTGTAGCCACTGAACTGTTTCAGTGCAAAAGAGCAGAAAGGTGTACCCATACAGCACTAGCCACTTTTACTCTGGCATTACAGTTATTTGACCTCTAAATTCTTTTCAAAGTCACTGGCCACAACACAGATATATACTCCTCCTTTTTTAAGCATGAGTTTTTAACAGCTGCAAATGTACATTTTCATAACTAAGTTATGAAAAGATCTGCACCATTATGTACAATTGCCATTACCCAGCAGGTTTTTCTCACTCATGATTTTAGCTTACTTTCAGATAACTGAGGGGGGAAAAAATTTAATGAAATTTCAAATGATTTTAAAATATTCAGGCTTATTATTAATTTAAATAAGAGTGTTTCTGTGTGACAACAATCTACAATTTAGTGACAGTTATTTTAAGGACTAATTTTTATCTAAATCTCAGTAAAGTTAATGTATTTATGATTACTGATACTGTATATGACAATTTTTACCAAACTATGATCTCTTAATAAACACATTGGCAGTCTTAAAAACATTTCATGAACTTTATCAGCCAGGTTTGTAATTTAAGGGTTTTTTTCTTTTTTAGGTAGGATTTGCATCAGTGGAAAAAATCACACTCCTGTCATTCAGTTATTGATAAAATCTCTTGTGTTTTCAATTCCTGAGGATTGATGTCAGCCTCCCTACAAGCGATAGCACTTCTTTGAACCTTAAAGACAGTTATACCATAATCATGCATGGCCAAGATACCAATAATGAAAGTAAATTAGATAATTGTGTATCTTTAGATTCAAATCAATCTGATACCCAAATACTGAATATGTGATGAATATCAAATTATCACTTCACAAACTAACTGTTAAGAAGACACTGATGGAGACTTGCTTTCCATTTCAGGTTTTTGGTTTGGTTTTGTTTGTTTGGGCTTTTTTATAAAACATAGGTTCTGAACTTTGTTTCTTCTCCTCTGTTCATGTCTGTTGTGGCAGAAAAAGGGCAGAACAAACTAACAATTACAAGAAAGTACAGGAATGTTTTGCCATCATATTTCATTTTGCCCACAAATTTGTCTAATCACAGAATCAGAATCACATAAGCCACACACTTTAGGATGTTTCTGGCATGGATCCAAACACTCCTTTTGCTAATAATTCATAATTTGGACAAATTAACTGCTTCTACAATAGAAGATACTGCTGAAGCTAACTTACACAGGGATTTACTTCCTTCTTATTAAATACAACACAATACTGTACACTGCCTATAAAGAGTACCTAAAGCAGCATTTCCCTAAATTATTCGTTAATCCATATGATTTATAAAGATTCTCCAGTCTGTAGCATGTGATAACAATAAGGAACACACCAACTCAAGAATAAGTGCTGCTCTGAAGGATATTGAACTACCCAAGACCCCTTACATTAGATAATTAGTTTGTATACTACCATAATTTAATTCCAGAGAAAGTAAAGATAGATACAGAAAAACGGACAAGAAAGTAAACTGTAATAGTCCTGTTTACCAATACAGAAAGAACAAGGCATAAATCCTAAACTGGGTAGTTCATTTCCAGTTATTCTGTACTCAAGCATGTGGTTTAGAATCCACAGGAGCTAGAGAAGAAGTGAGAGGAAGAGGTTTAGTCAGGAAATAAAACCAAGTAACTGCAGGATGGATGAAGAGTCTCTGAGCAGTGGGGAAGAAAGCCAACTAGAAATTGCTGAAGACTGAATTTACAAGTAGAAGCTTAGAAGTAAAGAAGTCACAAAACTTTTTAAAAGCTTTTCTGAACTACTGTTTATTACTGGTCTCAGCTTTTAGGTGGGATACTTGGCAAGTATCTGTATGTAACTTGATCGGGTCAAAAGCACACAGTTGCTATAAGGAGCACTGCAATCCTTGACTTGCTCTGGAAGTAAAGGAATTGTGAAAACAGAGATTGTGCCTGAACATGCTCTTGGAAAAACTGAAATGGGGTCACAGCGAAGCTACATGAAGCTACAGCAGGTCCAGGACATCTAGTTGTCTTAGTAAGTTCCACAGACTTACTTCAACTACTGACACAATCCAAGTGAGTAACCATTCAGACATTTTTTTTCATGGTGTATTTAACAGTCCACCTAAATACATATAAAAGTTTCCTTACTGATCTCAGTAAAAATATTTACAAATCATAAGAGAAACTTGTTCTTCCAGATGTTACAATCAGAGTAGTATCATTTTCAGTGATGTACAGAAATGCCACTTTAAATGCACATCATGTATCTGAGATCAGATTTTCCAGTTAACAGTAGTGCCATTTGTGTCTTATGACACAGCATTAACGGGTAAAGTAGCTGCAAAAGAAATCATAAAAACCATAATGGGTCAGACTACAGGTCTATCTAGGCACTATTCAATCTCCAAATACATCTCCAGAGCAAGTGTATACTTGAAGTATTCTTCTAGCATTAGGTAGTCTGTGTTTTGCATACCTGTTAAAAGCTAGTATCTTTATCTGCAATAGTTCATAACAAATGTCGATTAGTTTATCCAGTCCCCTTTTGAACCTGTAGAAACTTTTAACCCTAACAGTGTTCTGGAATATGATCTTCTATTCTGGGAAGGACTTTCTACTTTTGTTTAATACTAACTTGGCCTTGACAGTTCATCTGACAATGCCTATCTAACCTTTCTGCTTGAAGAGAAACAGAACACTTGAGCACTGTTCATCTTCTGCATTCAATGAATGATTTTCTAGACATTCATCAAGTTCTTTCCCCTTTAAGCCATCTCCTTACCTGGTCAGCATTACATTCAACTGTAATTCCTTATATAAGAACATAGCTTTAAATTAATTTTGCTACCTTCCTCTTTCATTTTTGAAGAGTTTTCCATCTTTGAGATAGTTTTAACTTATTGCTCAATGCTCATAGTTTGCTCAGCAACAAGGACTCAAACCATCTGGAGCTAAGAAGACTGCTGATGAGTGAATATGAGGAACTAAATTCAGAAACCTCTACCTTAAACCATGGGAATAGCCACCAAGTTCAATGGGACTATTCAATGTAAGCATGTAAAAATAAAAGTTAACAGACTTCTAGCTGACTGGTAAAGTTTTCCTGCACAATGGCAGGAAATATGTAAATAAGCATTTTTATTGTACTACCTTCCTGTAGGTTCTAATTTACAAGTTCTTCTATTTGATGCCTACCAATATACTCAATGTCTTCAGCAACCTATGAAAGACAAATCAGGAAAAGCTTTCAATGTTTTAAATAAACCCCATTTAATTTTTTCCTACATGTTTAATGTTTGACCAACTGCTGACACATTTTTATACATGAATGTGAATGTAATAACGTAAAACTTAATATTTATAATCATACATATACATAAACTAAAATGTCCGATGTTCCTGATATTTGAAAATTAACATTGTCACCTTCCAAACAGATTACTTTCTGATGAAAAAGGAGGAGTGTGAACAGGTCATGGGTTAGTTCCTACCCCAGGGCTCCTGACGACCAAAAAAATTTGCAGTGAAAAGTCCCTATCATGCAATCTGCTCCCCCTGGTGGTTACAGCTCAAATTTGTGTTTCGGGGAGGAGGGGTGGGGGAAGGCGTTTCCAAATTGAGACTAGCGCTTTATACAAGAAAAATAAAATAATTATTTTTATAATTACTTTTATTATATTCTAAAAAAAAAAACCAAAAAACAACCAAAAAAAAAAACCAACAACAAAAAAAACATACTAAAATGAAGGTTTCTTGGTTCATAATACTGGAAGAGAGACTGATAACCAGCAAAATGGTGTAAAGAACCTGTCACATTCAAACCAGTATTTAACATCACATGTATCAGGAGTGTTAGGTAGCATCACACTGCACTGTACCATTAAAAATAGAACACAGTTATTGCTCAGAGGGCTGTTTTAATTGTTTTCTGGATGTCAGTTACCTTTTCAAGATACTTGGTTTACAGCACAGCTGTACTTGATTTTTCTTCAGTCTAACAACTCGGAGCTGCATTCAAACATCCCCCCAAAATACACAAATATTTCTTTGAAAAAATCCAAGCCAAATCGCTGGATACAAGTTTTCCCTTTTCAAAAGGGAATCTGCTGTTGTCAGCTAGACTAATACAAATCAACACTACTTACATTTGAAACCAAAACAAGAGCTATTACAGACTTCTACCTGCAATGCCATTAACAGAATTTTGTACTTTTCAATTTTCATTTACATCTCAAAGACTCTTCTTTGATTAAAAAGAATAAAGACTCCACTACTTCAAAGAATTACTCACTTAAAAACACAAATGCCCATCTGATGTTTAGTAATCATACAGATAAAAAAAGTGAAGTTATACTATAAAAAAAAAGGGAGGGGGAAGAAAACAAAAAGGAAGAAGTATGAATTATCATTTTGTACTGAAAGCCAAGAGGAATAATCCAATATGAAAAGTATCAGAAGCAGTATATGGAAAGCATATTTGTAAGTTTCACAAATTAGGCATCTCAAAACTGCTGTACAAAAGCACTTACTGTAGGACAGGAGTGAAGAAACAGAGCAAAGAACGAACTCAAAGTATACACTTAAAATATTTAATGTACTTTTTTTCATGATCCATGTTAAATGATACAGTATCAAGTAGATGCCAAAAAATATTAATAAATAATGAGGACCAACATTACAATGGCTGTTTCACTGTAAATCATGATCAAAATTTTCAAGACATACTTCTAGTACTGACAACCATTCTGGCTGTCATCCACTTATGACGACTCAGTACTATGCAAGAGCACATGGGAATAATTAAGCAAACAAATCACCACCTAATGAAGTTTCAAGGACAACAAAACCAAAAATAAATTGGCTTAAGTGAGGAGGATGATGAGCTGCTTTTAAAATCAGCATTACTTGCACTTCTTTGACTAAGGAGATGTTCTATTTTGAAACATCTAGTTGGAAAAGAATTTGGCATTAGCTCTAGCTGTGAAGGACATATTCTATTTAACCCATGCTGCTATCGGACAGTACACTCAAGTGACAGCAAAGAAAAGATCAAACTTTGGGAATGCAGTATAATAATTTCAAAGTACATTTAGTGCTACTACCAGAAAACTGTCTACATAGGGTTGAGTGATAATTAGAACTTGACTTGAACCTAGACAGTCCCTTCTGACTTACAAACAAAAAGACTTCATAGACAAGCCCTTTTACTTCTTTTATGGATCAAATAAAGTATAAAATCTCAAAACTATCTGTATCTACAGGTAACAGAACAAAACTGATGAAAGAACAGTTCTGTTAAAACAAACCAAAAGGAATGCAAGTTCTTCAAGCCATGTACACTCACACAAGATACTTTTTAATAACAAAGCTGCACTATGCAGAGAATTTACATCTTACCTACAAAAGCGTAAGCTTGTTCCTGTTATAACTTTTAATATTAAAGTAAATCAATTCAGTTGAGCAACCTGAGATATAAAGGGACTGATACTGAAAAATAACATTTTCCTCAACTCCCACTGCAGGCATTTATGAAACAAACCTCAAAAGAATTCAACACAACAGAATTCAGCAACCATTTCTCCAAAAATCAGACAGTAATTAGCTGTTCAGACTAAAACTTTTCTTGTCTAAAATAATGCAATTTTACATATTTACAAACACAGAATTATACTACTCTAACCAAAATATGACCGAATTCAAAAGAAACAGAAAATTTCATATTAACATTTAAATGAAGCTTTTTCTAAACAAGACTCCAATGACCTTACTTTGAAGAAAAAGTAACTTTAAAATGGTTCAAAGCATATTTTCTTACAAAATATATTTTTTAACTTCAGTTCCTTAGAGGATATTCATGTTAACACTAATAAATGCAATCTACTGAGAGCTGAGCAATATTATTGTTTTAGAAAGTAATATTTAAAGCCAACTTTAAATTATAAGACTACTACCAGATTTTTTTTTTTCCCTCCAGATGTGTTACAACTGCACAACTGCTACAGTGCATCTCTGGTTATTTGTACTGTTTATGCAACCCCTGCCATTCTTACTGACACAAAATAAGGCATTTGAAAACTACATACAAGAATCATAGCATCTTAATTACCTGAGAAATGAGAATGTAGTATTTTTGCCTTTCAGCACAACAACATTTAGTCACACTATATTAAAAGGTAACATTAACAAAACACTTTTTTAT
>JAOEHY010031607.1:0-11219 GCA_025447955.1 Psilopsiagon aurifrons | reverse complement strand
CTGATCATCCTCGTGGCCCTCCTCTGGACTTGTTCCAACAGTTGCATGTCCTTTTTATGTTGAGGACACCAGAACTGGACACAATACTCCCAAGAGCAGAGTAGAGGGTCAGGATCACCTCCTTCGACCCTCTGGTCACGCTCCTTTTGATGCAGCCCAGGATACGTTTGGCTTTCTGGGCTGCAAGCACACACTGAAGCCGGCTCATGTTCATTTTCTCACCAACCAGCACCCCCAAGTCCTTCTGCTCAGGGCTGCTCTGAATCTTTTCTCTGCCCAACCTGTATGTGTGCCTGGGATTGCTCCAACCTAGGTGTAGGACCTTGCACTTGTCAATCAGCATTATTCATTTGATCACTAGGAAGTGACTTAAATTCATTATCCTATTTAAAATCTATTCATGACTGTTCTAAGAAAATTGTATGGAAGGGGTTATGAGAGTAATAAAAGTCTAGGCAGTATAATCCAAAGCACAATTTTATGGAACTGAAGCTCTCAGTAAAGGATACTCATTAAAGGATACCAGCTGCTGTAGTTCTTTTAAAATTACAGAATTCGGAGTACCAATTTCATAAGCAAAAAGCTCAAGTGAACTGGAGGAATGCAGTATATTTAAAAAAGAAGTCTTCATAGATTTATTAATGTCTTAGTGCTTCCTTTAGATAGTTACTAACATGGAGTGCCATCTTAATCTATAAAATAGTCAAATCTTTTAATTCTTTGTGACAATACAAAATATGAAGGCTGTCTTCTTTAGACTCTTCAGTTTATTGAATTGAGGTCAAATAGTGCAAATTTGTCCTTCTATGTAAATTAACACAACTGCTGTATAAATTCTTACATGACCTTGCTCCAGATATACAGGAAGTAAAAGTGAATAAGCTCTTTTAAAGTTTAGTGGTTAGACATAACCTTAGCAGTTAAGAGTAAATAGTCTGTCTAAGCTGTTGTCTACAGATTGCACTCTAGTACGCATAGACAAAAAATTGGATTCCTTGGGTGTATTAGTGCCCATTATGTTTTCAGTCAGCAGTTCTGCTTCCTGCAGATCCTTTTACAGCTTTATTATGATGGTTTGGTTCCTTTGACACCAAGGATCTCATACATGACATTAGTCACGTTCTCCACGGATGGATTGTACAGTCGTGTGTGCTTTTACCAAGACCATCAGTGAACAGATCTAGAAGTGAATATGAAATTCAGTAGATTTATAACTAGCTTCTTTACTATTGGGGTATTTGAAAGAGGATTTTTTTGTGTCATCAGCTCCTGTAATTCCACTTGATCCAGCACCAATGTTTTGCATAGATGCAGTATTCCAGCCAGGATTTGATCAGTGTGTGTACTTCTAGTTCACTGTCCCTGTCACTCCAGATTTCAAAGAAAGATACTTCATTGCTAATTTTACTCTTTCCCTTGCAGCTCCTGTGGTAGTCTGGAAGGAGCTCCACCAGAGATCATAAAAAGAGCAGGCATTCTCAAAGAACATTTATAACAATATCATAAGTAGGCACTCTATGTCAGTGTGTTGCTTACTTCCAGTCCTACTGGGGCATAGATCCCTTTTCTGTGGAAGCTGTCTTTAAGCTTGGCCAAAGTCTGGTACCAAGAATGCAGAACATGTAACATTTCTGTCCTTTTGGTTTGTTCAATGTTATTAGTGCAAGATACAGAAATTACAAGTCTGCCAGAGACTGTGTGCTTGAAGCTCATGGAGTTCCTGGCAGAATATGTATAAAATATGTAACTGGCTAAACTATGATGTCTTTGCAAAGATGGGAAGTAGTATTATTAAGTTGATGGAACAAACCTTTTAAGCAGCTTCCTCCTTTGCTATCTATTAGGAAATTGAAGATTGGTCATTTCACCCAAAGGGACAAAACATAGTTTTAAGTATTTCAAGACTCGAGATTTATTGTTTTAGCAGTAGATATGCTGCTAATGAAGTCTTTAAAGTCACAGATTTACTTCGAAGGATTTTCTGTCTTTCAGATCATCATTGTAATGCTAACAGTAACACTGTAGTATAAGGTGTGGGCACGTTCTTTTCCATGCCCTTAGAAGGAGATTAGAATTGATAACAGATTTCTCACGTTCTCAAGGCCCAATTAAACACCTAAACTAATGAATAGTCCTGAATAGCAGGACTAATGAAACTCCTGAATAGCAGGAGTTTCTCAGAAAATTCCAAATAGTCTTTCAAAGCACAGTTTTTCATAACACATGTAACTGTTTACTCAGTCAAGCAATATGTTTAGAGATGTCTTATTTTTGTAAACTGTATTCCACCTCAGTTTGTGTGACTTCATGTAGTAAAAGGAAAAATTCTCTAACGTTCCACCGCAGACCTTTTGCAGATTCTCTGTTGTCACCGCAAAGTTAGTAAGTTCAGTTTGAGATTTTACTAAAACTCTGCTGAAAAGTGATGAGATAATGAACTTGGGTTCATTTTGTTTGAACCGTAACAACCTCCACTGTTTTTCCAGCAGTGTACCGGTATCTGAAATACGTAGGACTGAATACTTCTGTATGCTTTTTACATAACTCTTTTTAGCTAGAGCTTCCTAATCACGTACCAGCTTTGACAGGACTGTCCTGCTGTTTATTCCTTAATTTGGTTTCCTGGTTCTATTTCTAGATGTGAGATAAATGCATGCTAGCATCTTAGATATAATCCATACAGTCAAAAGAAGAAATGGTTAGTTACTCTATACCATTTGTGGTTCTGAGAGGTATGTGCTCTGTGGCTGCCTTCCTTTCTATTAGCCTGAGTCTAGCCTCCTTGAATTTCCTGTTGACAAAGGAACTGAGAGGTGGTTGAGGCTGCTGTATCTTTTGCCACTGTCTTTATTGGTTGTGGCTGAGCCTGCATCAAAAGGCTGTCACAATGGACAAGTGCACTATTTAGAGAAAATCCAGTCTTGCATATGAGGCATTTTCATACCTAAAGAACACATTTCAAAAAAACACAGCTAGAGTAGGTTAAGTAAACATTTTTCCCCATTTTTTCTTCAAATGAAGTTAATTATTCATTAATGCAGCTTTCTTGGTAACCACATCTTAGTCTTAGTATTTCTCAGTGCTAAATGACATGCAAGTACACGCTGCCCAGAGGTGAAGCAGAGATAAAAATGTCTCCACATTTGTGAGGAGAAAGTGAAAACCTTTAGAAGAAATTAACTCTTTTATCACAACTTCTCATGGTTTATGTGAAATACACTTAACTTTCTGTTACTCTGCAGGATAAAGTATGCTTGGAGGAAGCTGATTGTGGTGTTTCGCTTTTTTGCTGATGTTTAGTTACTTAAAAATCAGTATATACATGCTGCTTTTTGCAAGATCTTTGTGTCTATCAAATTTGTGCTTATAATATTTGCTAACATTGTACAAGAGGAAATTCTCGCACATTTTCTTGCATTTTCATCTGAATAAGAATAAACAAATTCTTGCTTTCTGTTTATTTGGTTCCTTTTATCTGTATAATACATGAATGTGGTTCTGATACTGTAAACATTCCCTCTTGAATACTGATGTTTCCTAATCCTAATTAAAACAGCTGAATATTACAAATATCTTGTTATTAGAACTTAAAAAGGAAATAAGTATTTTCTATTTTCCTTGTAGGCAATTAACCAGAGGCTTACTCCAACCCAGAAATTTACACCAAAAGACTTAATAGCTGCAATGAAAGCCCTAAATGTGGAGCTTGGATTAATTATTGATTTAACATACACCACACGATACTATGAAGTAAAGGTAATATAAACAATAAAAAAACAAAATAGTTACTGCAGCCTTTATTTTGAAGTATTTACACATTTGCTTACCTTGAATTGGAATAGGCAGGTAAGCCATATAGATTTATTTTGTGTCTCCAATTGAAACTAAATGTTTTACCACAGAGGAAATAACTCCTTCTCCAGCTAGTTGCATTTGTGGCTTATTTGTATTATGGTAACTTAGAGTAATGGATAAAGACTTCAATGTCAGGCATCACAGAAAAGGTGCAAAAGATTTGTGGTCTGTATCCTGAAGACGTTCTTACTTATTCCTTCTTTTTAACTGATCTTCTGTGGAATCCAATAAGAAAGTGTATATTTTTAAACTATTTAATCAATTTCAAATTTTTTACCAGTATAATCCAAACAATTGTGATTAATCAGCCTTCTGTTGAAAAGCAGAATAAATAGCAGTGATATAACTGCATGCTAATATTTGAATGTACATGGGCTATAAGCATTTAGGAGGTGAATATGAGAGTATGTATCTTGTTGTGGGTGGGAAAGACAAACATTGCTTATAACTGTAAAATGGGTTAGAATGAAAATACAAGAATCTGCTCTTTTTTAGTTAATATTCTGCCTCATTAGCAGTAAGTCTTCTGTAAAAACAATTCTTTTTTTTAAGATCAGGTCTTTAAAGTGGAACTGTAAATGGTAGTCGATGAGAATGTATCTCTGTAGAATTCTGTCAAGATAGATGTCAGTTTCTACTCAGGATTTGAACTGCTGTTTTATACTGGCATTATGTTAGATACCCCTTAAGGCTTTTCATTGATGCAAGACTTCAATAATTTTTTATCTTTTTTTTTTTTTATTTTCCTTGCTAGGATTTACCTAAAAGTGTGCAGTATAAGAAACTTTACACTGTTGGACTTGAAGTCCCCGATAATGCTACTATCTTACAGTTCAAAAAGTGGGTCAGAAAATTCCTATGGGAAAATGCAGGAAATGGTAAATATCAGCATCTTACGCGGTAAAACCCCATAAATTGTATTTCGGTGCGAACTGTATCATTTATTAATTTCAATAGATAATTTGCGGCACCGGGGATATCAGACTTTCCATAGCACTTTTCACCATATTATCATAAGAAGACACATTATGAGAACCACTGCATGTCTTTTTTGCATTCAAAACATGTCTTTAAAAAATGACTAGTAACTTAGATGCCCTTCCTAATAGTATTGTATTTGAATATATGTCCAAGTAACTGCAACAAGGCTTTCATCTGTCTGACCCAAACTGTCTACCATCAGCTTAGTGTTGTAGGTGCCAGCCCTTTATGGATCTTCTAAATAGCACAGGATTTCTCTGGTGACACTAGACACTGATATGTGCAAGGAATTTAAGTCAGTTTAGTCTGCTGTAGCAGTATGTTGATTCATGAGTCATTATTACCTTCATATCCCAGAAGTTCTAAAATCATTTTACTGTCAGTGTTTCCACGGTGTGGTTTTGCTCTTAGGATTCATGTAATAGTACAGTTCTTGCTGCGTAAGGCACTTTCTTTCAAAAGAAATTTCCATTAATTTTGCTACAGCTTGTTTGTAGCTTTTACCTTCTCACTTTTTTTGTTAGTGATTCTTTGTAGGCTGATTTTAACTGTTTGTCCATTGAATATTGGAGGACCATTCTTTGCATGCTTTTTCATTCTGTTTTCTCTTTTTGCTTTGGCATTTTCTGTGAGAAGGTAGAAATATTAACTGCCCAAGAGTTTTTGCTGCAGAGCATACCTGTATTTTTGCTGTGGGTGATCAGTTATTTTGTGAAGGAGATCTGACTTAAATCTTGGGTATGAGAGCCTGAATTTGAAGTGCTGGGAAAATGAAAAGGTATGAGAAGAAGCCTTTGTCCTTGCTCAGGAAGTCAGCATCAAGTTCTTCCTTTGCTCTTTTTTGGTTTAGGGAAATTACTTGGAGATTATGAGTTTTCTTCTGATTTTGATCTAGGGATTTTCCTCTAACAAACATGTCTGTATTTGAATCTAATTATTTCTGATTCTCAGAAATAATTTCTGAGAATAATATTCTGATTCTCAGAAATAATTTGTTCCTGGATGCTGACCTGCAGTTTCAGCTAGCAAAACCATTTTGGCAAACATTTGTGTAACTTCAGAGTTGGAAGAATTTTAATTTTTATGTTAATTTATTCATTGTAACTTGTTCTCTTGTTTTAGGTTACTACTAAAATTCTTCAGGAATGTTCTTACAAACAATTTTTGAGAAGTTGGGCTTTTTAGTGTCTCAATTGCCAGGACATATATGGCAATACAGCTGTCCTGCAGCAAGCAGTTGTGTTTTATATCATTTAAGAATTTGTTAAATTCACATTTTGAAAACTGTCAGTACTTCATACCTGCTACAACTTTGTTCTTATGACAAAATTCAGAAATCTAGCCAAAACCTCTCAGTTAATATATGTTTATTAACTACAATTAATACAGTTTTGACCTTAAGTATAGTTGTTCTCCATCCCAATTATTATATTCAGTATCTCAAATATGGTTTTACAGACTGATGGGCTTCCTACATCCCTTCTCATAAACATTTTTTGTAACCATCATAGTAGCCCATTCAGTATATATCTAAATTTTATTTTAATTTTTCATTAAATATGGGTAAGTAGAATTGTATGAGATAGTATGGATGAGGTTTTATCAGTGTCTTGCATGTCCATATTGGTGTTTTCCTATGTCTGTTGGAAATACCTCCTTTGAAACACCCTTGCAATAGTAGGTTATTCTGCTTTTTAACTTTTAGCTAATTAGCATAACCTTTCCAAGAATGACAAGATTTCTTTAGAGGTTGCTGGTGCTTCTTTTCTCCATGTATTTCATACTCCTAGACCCTAGAGGCATAATGTGTATTTTCTCCGTTGTGTAGGTTTTAAAAGAATCCGTAAGTTAAGTTCTTCAATTTTACATTTGTTTGTTTAGATTTGCTTTCAAAACCATATGTTATTATTTTTCTCCTTTTACTGCAATTCTGGCTGAGGCCAACTGCTTTACCTGTCATCATTCCTCTTCGTTTTTTCCTACGGTCCGCAAAGTTTATCTCAGTCTTCACAGGTTTTGAAGTACTGAGCTAACTGCAGCTAGAGATCCGGCATGAAGATGACAAAGTATGGATGTGTCTGTTGTTTTAGGCCTGACAGTATAATTTTGTATTTATCATTACTTTCCTAGAAAAGTACCAATTTTTTTTGCCTTGAACTAATTTTTTAGTAGTCTCACTTATTAAAGACTGTTTTCCTTTTTGATAGAGAAACTCATCGGTGTTCACTGTACTAATGGAATTAATAGAACTGGCTACCTTATATGTAGGTAAGTGTTGTATAAAGACAGAAGTCATTGTTCATAAAAAATAGTGTCCTTGTATTAATCTGTAATCCCTTTGGGATGATGATATAATCATATTTTTGTTCAGGTATCTTATAGATGTTGAAGGCTGGGATCCAGAGGCAGCAATCCAAGGTATTTATACAGTTTGAACTAAGGTACATGTGCAGTTCACAGTTTCTACAATTGTATTCTTAAGTACTACAATTCTATGTTAGTAACTTTAGAGTTATTTCATGTGCTGTCTTCCACAGAAGATTTTATTTGACTGTTGATTCTCTTTGACGTAAGACTTGAGCATTAGCAAATTGACAGCATAGTGGGAATGTATTTCAGCTTCTTAATATATTTTTTTCTTTTGCTTTGAAGGGTTTTGACTCATAGGTTGCTACCACTGCTAGTTTCAGTTGTTAAAAAATATTGCTATTGTGATGTCAGCTTCCTGAAGTATTAGTATCAAGTTTGAATTGTTTGAAATTCATTGTCTCATGGTGAACAGAAACCTGCCTTTCGTATTTTTGTGGCTCAGTTTGAGCACGTTTCATTAGATTTATTTCATTAGACTCTTTTTCTTCAGCTTTTGGTGATGCTAGAGGTCATCGTATGGATGGTCTTGTATATCTCACAGATCTCAGAACACAACCAATGAGAAGGTAAGCACAACAAAAGCTTTTAGTTGTATGCTTAACATTTCTAGTATGGCTGCTGATATTTTTAAAAGTTCACTTCCAGTCATAAGCCAAAATTAACCTTAAACCTTTAATACACAACTACACATGTAAGACTACAGATTGGAATTATATGAAGCGCAGTGTACTTCATTCACCTTTTGAATTTATATGGTTCAAAAGATTTTTCTAACCTGACAACTACTACTGAGCATTAGTTTACTTCTGTCATACTCTGACAAGTGTATGAAGTCTGTATTCTCATTATAAGCTGAAAGGAGCTGCTGCAAAGATACCTTTAAGCGTTACATGATCTGCCTGCTGTTGTTGGTATGGTGGCGCCAGATATTAAAAAAAATTAAAAACTACAACAATTTTAGTAATAAAAAAGTATGGGAAAGTGGAAAATTGTTCTGAAACTCCTCTCTTCATAGCAGTGTATCCTTGTTGTCTTAAGAATTTTACGCTTATCATATTCACCTGAGAATATCTAACCTTTGCATTTTCCGAAGTTATTTGTACCAATGATATCTTATAGCAGTAAATTGATTTTTTAAACTTAAAAACTGATTTGCATTTTTTTAGTCTAAAGTGAATGCCCTTTGTTTTACTGCTACTGTTGTTTCATAGTTGGTGCATGATTAAGTTAGTCCCATGTCAGATTTTTTAATAGGTGTGGTGCTTGTCTGGAATCCCTTAGGATGTTTTCCTAAGCTTAAGAAGTTTAGGTATCCTCTTTGCTTTCCTGGAAGCCCTTCCCCAAATACATTTATAAGATTGAAATTTGCTAAGTTATGAATGTGTAAATTTAATTTAATACGCAAATGTTTCTGTCATTTTCAACTGTAGAATTTTATGCGTGGTTTTGGTTTTTTTCTCTCATTAGTATGCTTTAAAAAGGAAGCTTATATGACATGTATTCATTCTTCTTAGTAACCTCGGAATGGATGTCTGGGATTCAGATGAAGATATTATTCCCCCACCACATGCAATGGAAGGACCTGTAGAGCGGTTCTCAAATGAGGATTTTCAGGGGTAATAGGATGAAACATGGAATGAAAAGCCAAAACAATCGCATAGGCGAAAATATAATTGTTTCTTGTTAAAAATGCTAGAGATATTCTAAATTTTAAAAGATTTTATAAATATAACCTACTGATGCAAAATAACTTTAAAGAATTTGGTTAAACAGTGAAAAGATGAGGGGGGGGAAAAAGGGAATCTACACTATTAGAAGTCTGCAAGTAATTAGGTCACTTGGAAAAAATTAGAGTTTTACTTTGCCTGTCCTTTTTTATTTTACAGTAATCTGCAATTATATTTTATTTATTTGGAATCACTGGTTTTGCCCGTTAAACAAGCAGTATAGAATTATAATTGAATGTTTGTCACAGCTTCTACTGTGACATTTGAAGTTTTATAATCTTACTTGGATTCTTAGTAGCTTTGATACATTTGCAATGTCTTTATATCAGTTCTCGGTTAAAAAAAAAGTTTTCATTAATGACTTGTAGCTACAATGTTCTATTTAAGACAAAAACTTCTTTACAGGTCTGGGAAGAGATTAAGAATTTATGATGACCACTCTCATGATGATTTGCAAGGACAGATACAGTTGAGAGATTTTGATTTCATTAATAAGGGGCCTGGACAAAGACGAAGACCATTTCATGACCATCAGACTCAGGATGACTTAAGAGCACCAATGCAGATGAGAAATTGGGACTACAATAGGGGACCAGGACAGAGGCAAAGATCCTTTCCTAATCACCACCTTTATGATGATTATGAAGAAGACATTCAGCTGAAGGACCCAGACTTCAGTAACAAGGGACCTGGACAAAGGTTGAGACCCTTTCATAGGCACCAGTTTCATGATGATTTACAGGCAGAGAGACAATCAAGGGACGCTGAATTTAACAGAGGTCGTGGACAAAGGCAGAGATCTTTTCCTGATCATCCATCTCATAAGGAGCTGCAGGAAGACACACAGTCAAAGGATTTTGATTTTGGTAGCAGGGGCCGTGGGCAGAGAAGAAGACCATTCCAAGACCACGAATCTCATGATGAATTTCAGACTCAGTTGCAGATGAAAGAGTTAGACTGTGTCAACAAAGGTTCTGGCCAAAGACCAAGATCTTTCCATGACTATCAGTCACATGATGACTTACAGCCACAGATGCAATTGGGAGATTTTGAATTTGTTAACAGGGGTCGTGGGCAGAGGTTGAGGCATTTCAATGATCACCAGCCTCACAATGACTTAAAAACAGAGATGCAACTAAAAGATTATCATAATAAGGGTCCTGGACAAAGGCGAAGACCTTTTCATGGCCATCAGCCTTATGATGGCGTGCAGGAACAGACTCAGTTAAAAGATTTTGATTACGGTAATAAAGGGCATGGACAAAGGCCAAGACCTTTTCATGATCATCCAGGTTATGATGACCTGCCACGTGAATGGTGTTCTGACAGGTAAAGCATCATTGAGCTGTAAGACCACAATTAGAGAATAAAAGTGTAAACCTTCAGCACTTCTAAATTAAATGTCAAATTAATTCATTTTAAAAAAATAATTTGAAAACAATTAATCATCCTTTTCAAATCATAAAATGATTAGTTAATTAACTCTTTATTTTGACATATGGAAGGAGTGTAGAATTGCATCTTTGAAAGCCAATGTTTCCTAAATTAGAAGGTTATGCTTCTTTAAAGCTTGTATGTTTCCTTTATCTTTTAAGAGTCAGCTTGAAACAAAACTCTGTCCTACTTTGCTTTTTTATAGAAACTTCTATTTAGAAAGAAATCCTCAAGACAGAAGAGGATATGAAATTTTATATATGCCCTTGGCCAAACAGCAATAAACAGTAATGCAACAAGGAAGTTTGATTTGCATTTGTTTATTCCAGGAGTTAATTATTTGTTAGAAATCCCTTTCCTTCTGAACTTGCATTATATTATCCCAAATACATATATCACTTACTAGTAAACCTGTTGGACTCTGACATAACATTTCACAATATTTTTAATATTTTGGAAAGTATTTCTGATTTTTAAGTGGATTTTAATTAAAAGTAAAAATATTTTTATTTCATGTGATGCTGCCCCTCTACTCTGCTCTCGTGAGACCTCACTTGGAGTATTATGTGCAGTTCTGGTGTCCTCAACTTACAAAGGACATGGAACTGTTGGAACAAGTCCAAAGGAGGGCCACTAGGATGTTCAGGGGACTGGAGCACCTCATGTATGAAGATAGGATGAGAAAGTTGGGGCTGTTGAGCCTGGAGAAGAGAAGGCTGCATGGAGACCTCATAGCAGCCCTCCAGTATCTGAAGGGTGCCCATAGGGATGCTGAGGATGGACTCTTCATTAGGGACTGTAGTGATAGGACAAGGGGTAATGGGTTCAAACTTAAACAGGGGAAGTTTAGAT
>JAOEHY010031605.1:0-34185 GCA_025447955.1 Psilopsiagon aurifrons | reverse complement strand
AGTCTCTAATGAAGAGTCCCTCCCCAGCATCCCTATAGGCCCCCTTCAGATGCTGGAAGGCTGCTATGAGGTCTCCAGGCAGCCTTCTCTTCTCCAGGCTGAACAACCTCAACTTTCTC
Organism: Psilopsiagon aurifrons; assembly: GCA_025447955.1. NCBI lineage: Eukaryota > Metazoa > Chordata > Aves > Psittaciformes > Psittacidae > Psilopsiagon > Psilopsiagon aurifrons. Next base: position 34,066 of record JAOEHY010031605.1, on the reverse strand, counting down.
ATCCTATCTTATGAATTTTAGATTTTAACCTACTTAGAGGGGAGTTTGCCTATGATGCTAATGGCAATCAGCTATACTGCTTTCTTTAAAGAACAACCTTTAATTTAAAAAGGCAATACACAGAAATGCCATTTCTTGACAAAGTGACAAGTTTTTTGTAATCAACAGTATCCCTTAGTGCACCCAAATCTTAACAATCTTTACAGCTTCATCTGTCATAAAGTTAAAACCAACATATAAAAAACTCCACAAACAAAACCAAAACCTAAATCTATTTTTCTATTTATAATTACTGTAATCTTTACTGTTCTTTTTGAGAAGCATGAAAATCACTTGGTCTTCCTCATACAAGTGAGGCCTTTTAACCCTTCTGTAAGTTACAAAACTTAATTATTTGCAGAAATAGCCAACTAGAAAACTGACTTGCTAAGTGTGTGCAATAGTATTAACAAAAGAAATTGTATAAATAACTGAAATTACTTTTCAGGGAAAATATGTGGGTATAAATGAATAAAGCAGGAAAGCAACATTAAGCAGCAAGTTGCGTATCACCCTCACTTGAAATTCACAAGAAGAACAGAGAGCCTGTTCAGGTGAAACGTCCACTTCCAAAACAAACCTAGCAAGCCCAGTCTCCATCAGAATCTAATCTGGTTCCACCTGTTCAGCAAAGGACTCTAGACTTTCTGAACACAGAAAATACAAGAATGATTAAGGTGAAATAGCTAGTGAAAATAAACAAGCTAAACCTTCCCATTAGAAAACATTTTTCTATGAATGTTATCAAAGCAGCTGAATGAGAATTTTTCTTTTATGCTTTTGTAAATCAGTGGCAGCTTCACTAAACTCAGCAGAGTAAATAAAGCCAAAATTTAGGGTGTTGTCTTCTAAAACATGTATCGAAGTCTATTTTGAGGCAGATCAGAAGCAAGTTACATGATTTAACATACATTGCACCTGAAATGCTAACAAGTGCAATGCAGGAATAACTATTCATTAATGATTTCAATTTCTTGCTCCTTAAAAATACACTCTTTTCATTACAGATACTAACATACCTAAAAAGAAATAAATATACACATGGTGCCTGTCAACAGAAGGAAGTATCTTACTGGAGTTAAGACATGCTCGTATAAGGAGTAAAAATTATGTCCACTAAAGATGAGTGTTTAGCATTTGTGCAGAAGTTTCGCTTCGAAGACAGGGGAATCACAGCTACTGATTTACCTCATCTAAGAAAAAGACGGTGTGAGAGTTGCCTAGTTCCAGCTGACCTTGAATGTAATTGGCTACCTTGGATGTCTCTATGGTACGTGCCATTAAGAAGATAAAAATTAAAATCTGAACCGATAAAGCTAAGAAATTAAGTATTACACCTTTAATAAGCCTACTTCATGAAAGTATATGAATACCAAAATACTTCCTTACTGCTGAAGTGTGAATAACTTTTAAAATAAGTGACTGAAAGCAAAAGTATTTAATATATTATTTATATGCAAGTTCATTCGAACTATTTTAGTAAACAACAAAAAGGAATTAAGAGACATCAACAAACCTCCTATTATTTAAAGAGAAGTTTAGGGACAGTACATGGCAACAAGTCTAGAACGTAAATTTGGTTCAAAACCTTCATGGAAACAACTGACAATTATAGTCATACATTTAGAAAACCAAATCAGTAGAACTGTACATACATTTTAGCTCTAAAGCTTGTCAACCTTCTTAGTTTCCATCTTCTCACAACTACTATAGTATTACACTGTATTGTAACTTTACAGATTTCTGCCAAAATCAAGCATTTTACAATCCAATTGTTCCAGCAGCAAAGAACTGCTAAGACTTTCTGGAATTAGGATGCATTTTAGGATCACTGCTGTCTCAAAAAAAAAAAAAAAAAAGAATTATTTAGTCTTTAACTAACAAAAAAACAGAATTCAGTATCCAGTAATCCATAAAATAGATTTAAAACTCCGTCCTGTATTTTAAATGTGTACAACTGACTTTTTGTTTCATCTTCTCTGAACAAATGTAAAAGTGTGCTTTACATATAAAGTAAAACATGGTGAAATACCACACATTAAGGTATAAAGTGTAGATCATAATGAAGACTTCAAATAACATCTGTCTTCTATTCCTCCCCTCTTTTATGGTGTTAATATCCCTCTAAAAATCTTGAATCGAGTATTTCCCAAAGAAATCAAACAGAAGTCTTTCATATACTTTAATATACTTTTTTTTTTTTAGGCTTTTATATACTTCAGTTGTATCTAAAACAAAAAAGCAACAGTATTAACAAGCAATGTAACTTAAATGCTAGACAAGTTTATTCTTATATTGAAATGAAACACCCAAAGTCAGGGGACGAGGAGGGAGAAAGAAAAAAAAAAAACACAAGAGGTATACTGGAAACGTCATTGTCTTTCACCCTTAATGAGGCAAAGCAGTTTTAGTAATACTGCTAATGAAAATCCTCCTTAATAAATTCAACAATATCCTTTAGCTTCCTCCCCTGTAGATCACTTCAAAATTTATGCAGCAAGTGATACTCCTTGTCATCCATTTTCAGACTTACATTTTCAACAATGTTTTCTGACATTTCTACTAGTTTTGTATCTTGCATCTTTTTGGTTCTCTTCCCGCCTCTTGACATTTCTTTTCACTTCCTCCCTACATCTTCTTCTCAACGACAAATTATTCTATTTCTCAAAATACCAGGGAAGCAGTCTCTTTTGCTCAACTAACAATTTACGGAATACTAGGAAAGACAGTAGTGGGGCTAAAGAATGGACACTAGCAGCAAAGCTGGCTCTAAATACAAAATAAATGAAAGCTGCAAACCTCAGGTCACTACACATCACTGGCCTGCCATCATGAAGTTTCTTCTCTTACCATGTTAGGTATACATCTGGCTTCAAACCCCTCATTCTCTCTCTGCTCCTTGATTTGCTATCACAGATTCTGATAACAGGATCTTTCCCCTCATTACTTGTTACATCTGGAGAAAATTCTAAATCCTCATGAAAAAGGATCTTTCTTTACTCTCAATTAGCATCTTCTGAACTGATAAATGCATTTTGTATCCTAAATTTATATTCAAGAAACAGCTAATCCAGGTTTTAAAACATTCCTATGACCTCTAATAAAAATAAAACTATTCCTGTATTTATTTTCTTCATTTTTCCTACAGTCTAGAAACACCTCATCATAGCTAAAACTGCCGTCTCTTATGTAACAGACAGCACATAAAACACAGACACTCCACAGATTACAGATATTGGTGTACATCACCCAGTCCCAAAAGCAGAAAAGATAAATGACACCTTTAAGTTTCATTCTGAAAGTGGTTTTTGGGGGGTCTTAAAATTCTAATGGACTAAGTAGCAGGTGTGTGTTTACTCATATAATTTAATTTGCACAAGAACTGCAAGTTTCTTATTCACCAAAACGTACATTTCTGTTGCTATTTCAGAAGGAGCATCTTACCTTTACAGTTTCACTTAAGACTTGGTTTTTGTCTGCTTCTTCACTGGAGTGCAATTCCAGTTTATTATTTAACTCCTGTAGCTGTTGCGCCTGTTCATTCAAAAGCACTTGTGCCTGATGCTCCCGATGTAATGCATTATTTAATTCTTCACATGCACTTTCAAACCTCTCATGGGTGATCAGTTTCTGATAAGGCAAACAAATTGTGTTTTATTGTGTAACTGTATTCACTTGTTTACATGCGTGACTTTCAGAGTTTCATTTGAAAACATATCAAATTCTAAAACAAAACAGTGCTAAAGATGAACAGTTAGCTTTTTTAACATAAAGACAGATCACTGAATAATAAAACAGCAGACAACTTTATTGACTGTATTCTTTCAAAAAAAGCATTCAGGGTACTGTAAACTGTACATATTCATTATACTACACAAATTAGCATCCCAGATTGTAAAGAATCAGTATTTAGAAGGAAATGTGTAGATCAATGTCCCATATTTCAATGCATATCTTATTAAACCTTGTAAACAAAGTATCTTCCTGGGCTCTTCCTCCCCTCTCCAAAATGTCCCAGAAAGAAGGAATAATTCTTAAATCATCATCTACATTTCAACAACAATCTAAAATATGACAATCTCATCTAACTGTCCCAGAACTATAAGGGAAATAAAACCTATTAAGAACAAAACTGAAGATGATTAGACCTAACCTTGTCCATTTGAGTAAAAAGAAAAAAAAAAATCCATTTTATCAGCTAGGAAGCAGAATGTATGTGAAGTCACCCAAAAAATATTCCCTGCTTAGAAATGTTTTGACTGGGACACACTGACAGGTCTACCAACTAGGCCTCAGGATCAACACTGGGCAAAGCTACAGAAAAGGCTGCTCATTTTGGGACATGACTGTTCCAGTTATACTGTGCATCTGTAAAGCATGTGTAAGAATCCTGATCCATTCACTTTCTCAGCTAGCTCAAATGTAAGCCTAATCCTGAATGCAACCTATGGAAAATACGCATAGGAGGAAAGGTGCCTAATTAACCTCCAGCCTGCTAAAACAAGACAAATTTCTTCTCCTCCAGTAAGGACTGAAGGCACAGTTTAATGAGTATGACAGGGAACAAACTGATAACCCACAAAATGGTATGAATCCCTTAAATACTGAGTCCATTACTCGTTACACTGCGGCTTCCAGTAGTCAGGGAACCTTTTTGTTGTCTCATTCCTGCCAGACAGCGCTATTTATGGGTTAGTAAACCCATGGTGTTTCAATAAATCAGTGACAACAAAGGGTACGCACGTGCTACTCAGAATGTAGTAGAGGTCTTTTTTTCCTTTGCCATAAACTTACTCCTTCAGGGAAACAACCACACTAAGATTTGTACACCAAGACTAGCTCGGGATACAACCCACACTCAAAGATACAGTACAATGTCTATCCTAACATACAGCAATATCCATGTAGAGTTTAAAATACATTCATGCTTTATGAACTTCTCATGAACACACTTACCTCATGCCAGCTGGGTACATGAAACCTACAAATGTTACGGTATAGATGTATCACACCAACACTTTCAACTTATCCTGGGTTACTGAACACCAAACATACAGTTTACACAGAATAGCTCTTTTTATGAATCAAAGAGAAACTCCTGTGGAAAGGAGATTTTTCTAAACAGATCTGATTCACAGTTTCGTGACATTTACAAAGGAAGTTTTGTGGAAAATTCTGTTAACAGAAGATTGATTTTAAACTTGTTTTTCAAAAGAACACAAATTAAAAAAATGTGTTAAAAGGAGGATCTCTTTAAATCATCTAAATTCAATATACTTACAGATTGCTTAAACATATTTAATTGCTTTTGCAGGCCCTCGGCTTTTTCAGCTTCTTTTTTCATCTCACTGAAATTCCACTTAAATTTAGAGAGTTTTAGGCGCAGTGAACGGCGTTCTACCTCTGCTGTATGAAGTCTGTGTGTAAATTCAAATATCTGCTTTTGCAAAGATGCTATGCTTTTCTGTTAGTAAACAGAAACAAAACAATATGCTATAAAATGTGCTGGTTTAGCAATAAAAACAATCACATTGAGTACCCAAGCAAATTAGATAAAGCTGTCATTTTGCTGTCCATCTCTAAAAGACACATGAGTGCAAGAATGTGAACATGTTTTGTGTACTATTAAGGGTTACTGGAAATTCCATTTTTAAGGAAGTACCTGCTTTCATGTAAAGCCCACAATAAAAGATTATGTAAGAAAGACGTTATCATTTCACTTTGGCAAAAGCAAAGAAGGTTGTCACACTTTAAAAGTTTGTTCTTGTAAAGCAAATGCAATTTTGATAGAGCATTTAAAAAATCTTTTTCTTGTATATATCAAATCTCTTCTTCAATTCTTTGACAATAAAAGATCTATTAATGCCTTACTGCTTTTGGGTGTTGCAAATCTATTTCTGATTCTCTATGGAGTTGACTTCAATGTAACGGACTCATAAAGAATCTGAAACAAAATTAATGGTACTATAAAGAGAGCTTCACCATAACACTTATGCTGTGAACCTATGCCGTGAATCTACTGTCACAAGAAGTAGCACTATAAATAAGCATACCATAATGGGTAGTCTGCCACACAATCCAGCTTCCAGGGTCTGGGTATTTATTTTATGAAGTCCATGAGCCAGTCTCTGTACCAAGGAGTTTTTCTCCAGGTAAGTAATGCTCCTTCTGCTGTCTAATGGAACAGTCTCCATTATTACATTCAGCTTGCTCATAAGTTTTGAAAAGGAGTTCCGGGCTGCATTTACAAGTAAGTGTTCAGAAAGACCGGGCTTTGGATCTTTAAGAAACAACAACAACAAAGAAACATCATGGAGTTTAGAAGTTTAGGGTCTTTCTTCAGTGGTAAAAAGCAACAATAATAAATAGCATCTTTAAAATATTCAGTGGAAATTTCTGTTAAGAAGCAGAAGACTGAGCTCACATGAAATATCGCAGAAAGACTCAGACAAATCCTGTATTTAGCAATTAATACTCCACTCCTATCAATCTTTGGAGAGAAGGGTAGGGTAAGATTCTTAGAATAGGATTTGTTTGTCAAACAATAATTTTCTAGTTGTTTTTATATTCTCCGCCAATGCTGTGCTTTCTCAAGTCTTTCTTTGATGTCCTAATTTTGTAATTTATAAAACATATAAGATGGATGCAAGTAAATGCAAGCCAGGTCAACATGTCAGATGTGATAGCACATGGTAAATTACTTTATTGCAATATTTACAATGCAAATTTCTGAGGGTTTCCTGGCTCTTCTTCACTCCCCTCTATAGATGTCTAAATCATTTGCTGTTCAAAATTAGTGAGGCTTGGTACCTTAATGCCATACTATTTATATTCTGAGACAAGAGAATATAATTTACCTTATTCCAAGGCAATTAAAATTTTACAGCTACAATTACTTATTTCCCCACAGGATTTTGGTAATCATCCTTCTCATATAATGGACTTAAGGCCCCAGCATACCCAACATGTCCTGCTTACTGCTAGATTCGTCAGGTCTGTAATTAATAATTGTGTTTAATGTTGATAAATAAAATTGTCAGTGCTCCTTCCACTAATTGGTATTCCAGATAACAGTTAATAGGTTTATTTATGCCTTAATAAAAGTCTTGTAATTTAGTTTTCCCTCTGCTAGGCAGGTCTTAATCTGTCATTACTTGTCTTATGATACTATCAGTGTAAGATGACAAGCATGGAAGAGCTTATTTACATTCAGTAGTACAGCACATCTCCTGTTGCTGTAGTGAATTAAAACATTTACTTAAAAGTATAAACAGAAAAAAAATGTAGTAGCTTTTTTAAGTTAGAGAATTTCTTTTTACACATTGTGTGGATAACACCACAGGTTCAAAGCAAATGAAACTTAATTACAGCTAACTTTAGATTACAATTCTTATGATAAATAATCAATTACACATATATGTGATAAAATTTATCTGTAAGCAAACAAAAAGGCACAAGATAAACTCACAGTCTCCATCAGAGCCATTCTCCTGCTTGGTTTCAAAATACCACTACTTCAATGACTCCAGTGCTTGGCTGAAATACCATTTTGAGTACATGCTCTCCATAGCCCCAGCTAGCAGCAAATCTGTTTAGTACAGCACTCTTTCAATTAATCTAAAAATCTTTCTAGCATTGTTATCTTTATCTATCAAAACACTATTTGAAATAATAACTTAAAAAAAAACCCCAAACTTATTCAGAAGAAACTCCTATTGCAACACTGTCTACTTTGGCCAAGGCTCCAATCTTTTACTTAGGCTGATTCCCTATTACTAATCACTCACAAGATAATCTATCTTCCGTACTTTAACAGATCATCCTGTTCTATCCATCTTTCAGTTTCAAAGACAATCTCTTTTCTCCAGTCAAGATGTGTTCACTAGTCTTAATGTTTAGTTAAGAAGAATACAATTAAACTAAAAATTAAAGCCAGAACATCTGTACTGCTTTCACATAAGATGACATTTCACATGACAGGGTTTTTTTTCTGAAAAAAAAAAAAAAAAACAAAACAAACAAACTCTCCTTTATCATGATTTTTGGTAAATACCATGATTTTTGGTAAATATCAAACCAAGAATACTGTTACTGATGTACTGTTCTTCCATTTTTCCTACATTTCCAGCTGGTATCTTATTTTACACGAGATTATTTGCCTGCCAGAAAAGACAATATTTCTCCACACATGCGGTACCTAGGATGGCAGCCTCTTTCCCTATGTCTAGAACCTTTAGTATAACTGTATTAAAAATAAATTACAAATAATAGTTCAGGCAATTGTTTTCGTAGTATTTTAAATGATTGTCGCAGTTCACAACCAAATTATTCTTAGCATCTACAACTTAAGGTAATTTATTGTGCTGGGGAATAAAAAAGCAAATCATCACTCTGGTGGGTTTTTCTTGATTGTTTTTTTATTTTTTTATGGAGAGCATTTTTGGATTAAATACACATTAATATGTTCAGCAAGGCACTGACTGCTTTAAAAAATGAAGTGAGAATATAATGCAATTCTACAAAAAACTGTGTAATTACTGGGAAGTGAATATATGGTTTAAGTGTATACATTTTAAGTACCTGCCCACAAAGGATCAAGAAATTACAATAAAACCATTATGTACCTTGTAATGTGTATAAGAAATTATTAGCACAATTACACAAAGAGCAGTTAACTCTTACAATTAAAGAAATGGGGAAAAAAAGACAAGGAAAAGTGACAAATTTCACTAACAGATGAAGAAAATTCTTGCCTGCACTGTTTTAGTGTAATAGAACAGTCAGTAGGATGACTGTACTAGAAGTACTACACAAGACTAAAACTTTCAAGCTAAGCTTCAAATGCTTCATGCATGTAACAGTTGATGATGTGCTAGACCTTTATTTTCTCTGGTTTATCGCAGCACAGATTCTGTCCAAATAATCCTACAAAACAAATGTTAAAAAAACCCAAAACAAACCAAAACAAAAAAACCCAACAATTCAGTGAACTTATATTCAAACTGAATCTAAGAGATCATCCCAAGACATGGTGGAATGAGAATCAAACTAATGAACAGCGTGAAATGATCATAAATGTCAAACCAAACCCTATTTTTCAAAAGCTAAAAGCTCCAGAAAGGTGCCTTAAATCACCAGTGCACATAAGCCCAGAAGTTTCAGTGATACCTGAACAATCTGGATTTGGTTTCTTTCAACTGCCCCACATGGCTCCTGAGAACCTAGCCATCTTTAACAGTAATTTTAATTTAAGACACCAAACCATGCCATATTGTAGATCCAGACAGCACCTCCTGTGATGTGCAGTCCAATCTGGAACTGCCATTATTTCAAGATCTGAAGAGAGCAGATGCCCCTCAGATTTCCTATTTATATAAATTCCCAAATCATTTAAGTCATTTTGAAGGTTTGAATACCATTTGAAATATGACTTACAGAACATAAAATAATTTCCTAAGTATGCAAGCCTTCTTTCAAACATGTTCCTTCAGAGTCTTATCACTTCAACACTTCTGGAATTTCATGTCAAACTTTAAATTATTTATTACTATTTTTTGAACCACAGATTCTTGGAAGACTTTCGATCTCAAGAGCAACAGAATTCCACGTAATACATGAAAAGTTAGATCTTGAGGTTCTGTAAAAATTATTTAAAAAAGAGATAAGCTATGAAAAAAATCACCAAAGTGTGGCCATAGCATTCTCAGCACTGCTCTTCCTAATTCTCGAAAACTGTGCTGAGTGTAGAGACATCAAGGAGTTCATCAGAATTCTCATGTACTTGAATTCCAGCAATATATCATGAGGTTTAGTGTATTCTAATTAGTCACTTCAGCACACAGATGCTGCTGTGAAGTTTATCTTGATCCTTTTTCAGTTTGCTTTTCTTTCTCAACATTACATACAGAGGAACACTTACAGCAAAACCCTGCGAATACTGTGAAACACAATTCAAACTGTTTTTTAAGGGTATAAACTGAAGTTACTGAAAACCAGGAAAGAGCACCTGAAATTGAATCAAAATATTTCTGATTCAACGTCTGATTTCGGATACCTGTTTATTGAAAACAGTATCCACCAAATTCAATTGTTTTCATTATCTGGAAATTCTAGACTAATATCATATAAAACACAGAAGACAATTATTTCTTTTCAGTCAGCAGCAGCAATATCCCAGGTTAAATATGTGTGGGTTTCAAAGCCTGCATGTAAGAAAAACACAGATGAAATAGGCAGATATTACATATATTTTCCTATGGAAAAAAAAAAAATAGGTTGAGCTTCAGTAAAATACTATTTGAATATTAGAACTGTGGAACAAAATAACTTTGAAGCTTGTAAATATTACTTCCTTGGAAGCTTTTGAGAACAAGTTTTCCAAATATCCACTGGCATGGTGTAGGTGGCTCTTTTTCTATCTCACAGCAAAGGAGGAAAAACTGTTTATCCACTTTTTAGAAGCACTCTATAACCTTCCATTTCTGTGACTCTACATAGTGAAATTACAAAGTATCATAGCACTAATTAAAGAAAATGAAACTGTTCCAAAGATACAGCTCTCCAGATATTTGATCCAGAGTAGTTCAGATAAAATCCTAAAAAACTGAAATTATGCAAACACTCTGATTATTTGTTACTTTCTACTACAAGAATATACTTTAAAATTTACCTGTTGTGTTAAGAACATCCTGTAATTCAGTGACAGAACTTATTATTGCAGCAAGGAGTTTAGAACTAGTAAACCAGCTGAATGCTTGAACACAGTGAATTTGCTCCTCTTCATGACCTGTGAAACAGAATTGTAGCTAGCAATAAAACTAGATCACTAAGACACACTACTATCTCTTGCTCTTCCAGAAATTAACCAAAATCAGGTGTACCAGCTCCAAACTAGCGCTTCTTTCAGGGCAAATTAAATGTATTAAATATGCTTCCAGAACTACTAAAAGTAGTAGAAAAGTTGATGGACCTCCTAGTTTGGCAAATATTTTTGATACCATTTATCATTACAGCAGGAAGCATGAGCTGATCTGGTAACAGGAAGGGACAGGAAGACTACATAATCTCGACAGAAAATTTAGAAATCCTACTGTAATATTGTACTTGAATCAGAAAGCAACTTTTTTGCATTTTTAGTAGGAAATAAATATCAGTAGTTATTAATAATAGAAGAGGAAGCCTCTTTTCAAAAATGTACTGATGGCTAATCATTTAGGAACATTATAATGTATTAACCACAGAGAATGTGGTAGCACCTAGTTCTGAAATCTGTAATGCAAATGTCAAGAATGTCAAACAGTATGAGTTCACCCATGTAGTTGTAACTTTTCTTTCAATACTTAACAGACTAAGCATTTCCTTTTCAGAGAAAATTAAATTTGTCAAGAACTCCAGAAATCACATATCCAGAAACTACATTTATAAAAAGGTCATTACATTTATCTTTACACTCAATTAACAACATTCCTGTTTGTTATTTGCTAACCATGTAATTTGACATAACACTGATCAAAGAAGAAAACAATTTGCTTACTTGACACATTATGCTTGCCTTTGGATTCTCCTATACAAACTAGAATTCCAATGCCTTCTTTGAAGCCATCTGCCCAGGAGAAGAGGGAACTAGAAGACTGGGCTAAAACTTTAAATCTGTTAGCTGCCAAAACTGCGATCACACCTCTTCGAAATACATAAATCAAGCCTTTGAGGTTTTTTTTCTTCAGTTTTGCACCATCTTGACTGTCTTCCTCTACATCAGAGAGTGCCTGAACTAGGGTTCTAATCTCCTGATTCACTAATTCGTAAATGTTGACCTGATCCTGGAGAAGGTCCCTCTGGGAAGACATAGCACATGATCGGCCATAGAGAGGATACAGGGCACCCGCCAATAGTGCACAGGCCACCAGGAGAGACGAATGCTCCTTCTGAACCTGTGTTAACATATTTTTCACAGAAACATTTTCAAGGACTAATTTATCCCATCTTCTTTCAAGAACATAAATTTTTTCCTTGTTTTTTTCTGCTGTTTTTTGGTATTCCTGGGATAAGGAAAAAGAAAAAAAAGAAAAAATATTACCTAGAAGACAATTTTTAAAAATACCAAAATCATTTTTAGCTACGAAAGAAATTTTTTATTTCAGGTTCAAATAACCCATTAAAGGAACAAAAAAATATTACTAATATCAAGTATCTCACCTAACAAGCAGTTACAGAATCAGATGTAGAAAAGAATTCAATAACACCAGGAAAATCAGGACAATCTTCAGCTACAAATACGACAACCCACTAGTACTGCAATAGCCCTCAGGAGGTCTGACAATATCTGACTGTCCACAATACATTTTTATGAGTTGGTTTAACAATAAGCAATTGCATCCTCCATTTCAAGAAAGAACTTTGTTTCTCAAAGCAGAAATCAAAGTTAGTGTAAGGGAGAGTCAAAAAACAAGACTCTGGAAGATAAACCTAAACAGATTGGCAGCAGCTGGGAAAGGGGAAGTAAAGGTGATCTCTTAATTACTTTGTAATCAACCCCCTACTTATATATTCACAGATTAATTAGACCTCATACAGAATTATGTTTTCAAAAGGACAGTGTAATACAGATATCTTTATTTTGACTAGTGACATTACAGATTTTTTTCAACTTGCAGAAGAACATTTTTTATTTTCCTCCATATGCCCTCATACGGGGAAAGTGGAAGACTTAAAACAGTAAACCAGTCTAGCAAAATGAAGACACTAACAAGCCAGGGAACGCCAGGACTAAGGTTAGACCACGCACAGACTGGTTGCTTTTGATAACATGCAGTTCTTGTATAGAAATCAAGACCCTACGCTGAGACCTCAGAGACTTAAGACTGGCTTCTTGATGCGTGAGAGTCCTCTGTAATTGGAATAACCACTTGAGGCTACATTTAAACAAGATCCGGAGATAAATTTTAGGCACCGTTCACAAAGGACCCACAAACTCAAGTTAAATGCTTATGCTTCAGTTACAATACATGAATAAAAAAAACCAAACATTAATGGAATGACAAGTCCGCGTGATACAGCTAAACCTTATGCTAAGTTTTGTTTTATTTTGACTGTCCACAGGACTGATTTATCACCATGTTCTCTGGGAAACACATCAGGCCACAGCAGAAGTCTGGTGTCAAAGGTGCATTTTCAGAAAAGACCATGGACTTTTGGCTCCACCCCAAAACAATAAAAGGCACAGCCCCACTGTCCCTATGCTGTGGTTTACTGTATGCACTGTCCCTTATGATAAGGTTTAGCTACCTCTCTTATTGCTATAAGCAATTCTGTTGAAAGTGGGGTGAGGTTATTTCTGCCAGCTATATCCAAAAGAGAAGAAAAATGGTATCATCCAAACACATTCCCATGTGTTCTACGTGGTACAAGTTCCAAGCAAGCAGTGAGGGGGGCACCATGGTTTCTTCACCCTCCTCCACCCTGCAAGCATGACAGTTAAAAAAAGATACACAGCTCTCCATAGAATGGAAATAAAAGATTCCATGCTTCTATAGAGTGGTACCCTAGTGAGTTCAGCCTGTCGTTTTTGGTTTGGAAGAGGAAGAATTTTAGTATTATTAAAATTCTTTCAGTAATACAAAAATAGAGTAGGTAGCGAAAAGATTTAATTACAGAGTCCAATTTACAGGCCTCACATGTCACTTGCTACTCTAAAATTAAGTATGAACATGTACAATACTTTCAGTGCTACTGCATTATTTACAGTGTTTGATTTTCACAGGAAAAAAAAGGAAAACAAACCCTGATAGCATGACTCGAAGGAACTGAAAAGGTAAGCTGAATTTAGAAAACAGCTTACAGTTTCTAGCCGTCATAGATGAAAGGCCAGTATTCGAGTAAACAAAGTGTGATCCCTACAGGGTTGCTGGGCAGCAATACTAATATTCACTGCTCTGCCTAATTAAAGCTTATTTTTTAAAAAGAGCTTAGTGTTTTTATGCCTATGGTGATATGGTAATATGTAAAACTGAACAAGACAATCTCTGACTACAGAAACATAAAAGTTTTGTAAGACAATACCCCTTGATTTTACCAGCTAATAATTGCTTCTGTCTTACCCCATACTGTTTCCAGGGTTTTCTTCAAATATTAAAACCACATTTTTTGAAAGGGACAAGATTTCTTCCTAAACATCGGCAAGCCAGCTTAAGGGACACCTTACTGGGTTGCAGAGCTTGGTGGATTCCAAGAATCCTTAACAAAACACCAGGTGCAACTAGCAATACTATTTTATTCTACTTCTTACCGTATCCTTACCTTTTTTTCTGGCTTGAACTAGGAACTAGAAATACAATGACACTATGACTTCAAAAGGTTTTCCTGTATTTCAGTATTTTTCTAAAAATATACATCTACATATCTAACACTATCAACACTACTGTTCTCCACTCCCATGCTTTAAGTACATAGGCAGACATGTCTATCAAAGACACCCAGTGGGTCAGGAATAGTACAGTTACATGTACTCCCGCTTTGGCACTGATTGCACTGACTGTTGATACAACTGCAAGATACCACAGCCTTAGCTATTTCACCAGCCTTGCTCTACAAAGCTAGGCTGCCAAACAACAACAACAAAAAAAAAAAAGGGGGGGGGCAAATAAGACTTTTCTCCTCCCTAGAGCACTTTTTCCCTTTCCTGTTTAGAAAACCTTTTTCTGTTGAAATTAACATTTTTTAAGAAGTTACAAAATTTTTCTCTTACAACATGCTTTTGCATATCAGAACAAGCCCCTTCTATTTTAAGTGGTTGCCACAAAAGAAAAAAATGGGGACAGATTAATAAATGTCAACGTAATAAACAAACTACTGAGTTAAAATTCAGAGGACGTTTTCTGTGAGGCTGTGCACAGTCTATATACTGAGAGGCTAAGGTACAAGCACAGCAGCATTTTCAAAATGGCACACCATCAAATCAAGAGGACTGCACTCCTGCCACAGAAGGCAAGTAAAAAGGATATGCAATTCAGGCTCCATTAACTCTGTAAACACAGAGACCACTAACAAAGAAAAGCAGTATCTATAGAGTGCCTTGTTTACTGCTGATCTGTGATAAGGCCACTCTGGTGTCGTGGTTTAGGCCGTAATCAGCCACGCAGTTTGCTACATGGAGAATCGAAAGAATGCAACTCCTACAGGTTGAGATAAGAACAGTTTAGTAACTAAGGTATAACACAAACCACTATTGTTACCACTAGTAATAATAATGACAAGAGAAATACAACGGAAGAGAATACAACAGCTCACCACATATACCCAGCCCGACAAAGCAGTGCACCCCACACACCCCTCCGGGTCTCTGCTCTCCGTTTCTGCATCCTGGGCATGACGTGCTATGGTATGGAATAACTCTTCGGTCAGTTTGGGTCAGGTGCCCTGTGTCTGCTTCCTCCCGGCTTCCCCTCCTCCCTGGCAGAGCATGAGGCTCAGAAAGTCCTTGGCCAGACCAAACATCACTAAGCCATAACTAAAAACATTGGTGTTATCAGCTCTGTTCCCAGGCCAAAAGTCAAAAACCCAGCACTGCATCAGCTATCGAGAAGGAGAAAAATGACTGCTACTGCTGAACCCATGGCACTGGGAATTTTTGTCCTAGACAAAAACAGGGAAACTGCTTTCTGATTACATTGTCCATCTGACCTACAGTAACAGCTTTGAAGTAGTACCTATTAGCATCCATAGATTCTACCTTGGCATCAGGGACCGTGAACAGTATGGTGGGGGACAGAAGCAGTGGCAGGTGTCATTGCTACTAAACTCTCCAGATTCTGCAATCTTACAGTTTAATCATAAGGAGACCATTCTGAAAAGCCCTCACTCTACCACAGCTCCAGGAAAGAAAAATGGTAATTTCCAACATACATTACTCATACTGCTGTGTAGTTGGAGCTCTCTGTTAACTTCTGAGAGTCTGAATTGACAGTTTCAGTCTGCCTTTGTACATGTACTGTCAATTGCAAAAACTAAAGACGTCTCAACCCAGGATCTCTGAGGAGAAAGCATCTAGAAACAGGCATAGAACACCAGTTGAAAACAAAGTTGCAAAAGGATGCATCCTACCATGTACTATTAGCTTGGCGCATGACAGCAAAAATCACTACTCTTCCACTTCTGGAAAGGGACCAGCACGTACAAGGAATTAGTTTTTGGAACTCCTTGTAACACTCAAGACTTTTGATGGAAAATACAGCAAATTATTACAGTTTCCTTGCAGTGCTAGAATAAATGTCCTAGAGTGATGAGACACACAGTTCTACAGTAAAACACAGAATAACCGGCAAGTCATATTCCACTTACACTGATTATATGATTCCTATAAAATTTACTAAATAAAGCCTGTTAAAAAAATAAATATTGCATTCTGCATGGTTATGTAAACACTGGCACACAGTAGTACCTCAAAGACCGTCTGATGACATTCCGCAACTTGAGGCACATTAAAACAAGCAATCAGGATTAAGATAGCCCTAACACAAGACACCCAGGAACCCTATTGTTCCCAGAAAGGTAAAGGTTTTATCTGGTATTTGCAGGCCCAAAGTCAGTCACAAATTAGAAATCCAGAAGAAATTAAGACTCTTGTCTTCCCAGACTAACACTGAATGGTAAGGTAGGCAACTGGAACACAGGATAGAAAATAGTTTTGTTGAACCATCTAAGCGTATACAGATATGCACTGCCTAGATTACAACACTACCAGCCTGTACTCCAACTACTGTACCCCAACTCGCAATCTGAACTAGAAAACATGCCCATCTATTTCTAAGGGAAAGCATTTCCCTTTATGAAACCCAGCCAACCTGTACTGCAAGTTGACAGATGAAAGTATTTTCTAGAAGACATGCCTAATGCACTCTCCAAAGAGAGCCATGATTTCAGAAAATGCTCTGATAGCTGTTTACACATTTCAGCTGAAAAGACCAGCTGGTTCAGCACCATTCCAAAGAATGGCACCGTACTGCATGGCACCAGATCTCCACAATATGCTAAGAATTCCACAAGAGATGACTCAGGCCTTTTTTTTTTAGCATCTGTAGGAGGTAGGAATCTAAACTGTGTAAGTCTCCTTTTTCTTTAGTAAGGAAAAGCAATTTTTAAAATCAAGCTGTCTCATCATTCTGCTTGCTGGCAGTCATTTCATTAGACAAAACTACAGGATGTTGGGAGAACTTAATGTAAGTCTGGATGCCACTTATTCTACTTACAGGGGTGTTTTTTAATATTGCAATATGAAATATAAATATCAAGCAAAAAATACATACAAGATCTTAACTCAGTCCTAAGAAATTACAGTGAATAGCTCTAAAGAACACTTCGTAAATACATATTTCAGAAGGCAGAGTTCCAAACCCAAAAGCTGAGTCAAATACATTCTCCTGACGAACTAACAAATAACAAGGTGTATTCATTTCTCTATTTCATAGCACTTAACTGAAACATGTGTAAAGGAACGTAACTGAAAAGGCAATGAACTGTGGTTGTAGAATGACAGTGAAAATTTTAGATTGCAAGCAACTTTTCTAACAATCAGTGACAACAATTTTAAACTTGTGAACCACTGCTCATTGTAGTATCTGTATAACAGAGTCCTTTGATACTGCTGAGATCTACAAATGTAACTGCTAATTGGTCAGAATGTATATGCCTAAATTTATCACCAGATGACACCACATCACCATTACTCTACAGAGTCTTTACAAAGCAGGACACTGGAAAAGTAACTGCTGTCCTATACAATTCTTTAAATAGGGCATTTCAGCCTCACAGCTTTAACATTCTCAAAATAAAAAAAAAAATCAATAGCAACTGTTACACCAAACTAAACAAATCACTTTTGGAATGTTTTAACAAAGTAATTTATTTCTTGCTGTAAGTGAAGTTAATGCCAGCAGAATGGGGGGAGTGTGTCAGGTTTTTAATTACCTTTTTTTATTTTAAAGATATACTGAAACTCCCAAACAACCTTAAATTGGTTAGTAGCTTTAAAAGTACCAAAATAATCCACTGAATATTTACTCAGAGGTTCACAGCACCATACCTGTACCCTTGCATGAACTTCCCCAAGGAGACCAGAGTACTGCTGCTCCAGATACATTTTTTGTTTCTGCCAACAGCTTTCCTGTGCTTTCATTTGTTCAGCCATTTCGCTAAAAGCATCTTCCTGGCTCTGCTGAAGCTCCTTCACAGTATCGGACTTGCTCTTACAAATACATTCTAGATGAGATATCTGTGTGACATGCATTTAAAAAAACTCTTTTACCTCCCCAAACACTTTTTTACTTTAATTGCACATATTAATTTAAGCACAGGTATTCCAGCATAAAATCCTAATTGCAATTTCTTCAACACATTTATTTAACTAAGTAAAAACCTTTTATGACAGATTGCTTACTTGACTCTTTCAAGAAAGCTGAGACATACTTAGCAGTAATGAATTTTCCTTGGTTTTAGTTTCGTCATCCTTATACCACCTTGCATATACCCATTGCCCTCTTTGTTGGAAACCTGAACTGGACACTTCCTGTGTTACTTTGAAACAAGTGCAGTAAATTTTGTGCTGCTAAATTAGCAACACAAGTATACCAGTCCTTCAGCAGTTCGCAAGGGTTGCAAGTAATAATGAAAATATAGCCCTTCTTTTTTTGTTTGTTTTTTCTGTTTTACTGGAAAGTTGAAACATTCCACATATTATTCAGCACTAAAATAATTTCAGGAAATTTCAGTGCACAGAATGTTTTTCTCCCAGGTAGCTCATTTGTTTATGATATGTTTTCAACAAGCATGAAGGGATTTACTCTGCGGTCCAGCTTTGGAGGTCTCATGCAAAACTAAATGGAGAAATGAATCAAGCTAATGATGACCTCTAAATACACATGCCTATACTTTGTTACTACTTACTAAATACTAGAATATCAGCAAGATACCTTCCAAACAGATCACACAGAACTGCATGAGAAAAAATATTTGTTCTCAGTAAGCAGGTAATGCACACGTAACTGCCCCAGCTCACTGAAAAGCTAGTGGTAACATGAAAAGAGCCCTAGAGACCTCATAATCAATGTCAATAACCATACTAAATTAAAAAGCAAGAAACGATAATACACAACCCCCCCCAAACACTGTCAACAACATTCAAGCCCTTCCGTTCCATTCCCTTTCCTCCTTGACTTCAAAAGAAAAAGAGAAACATACATCCAATCTGCATAATCTCTCTTTTGTAAATTCCATTGACTGCTGTGGTATTTACTAAATATTAGGCAGAGTGAAAGCAATTCACTGTAACTAGCCTTGACCCTTAATCAGGCCATAAGAGAGGATACAATTCCAGCAGATGAGAAACTCCTGAAAGAGCTTTCCCCTCCTGTTCCTGAAGAACAAAATGTCAGAGCAGACAAGATCTGGATTCACTGTATTAGACTGTATGACTAGCCTGAACAATACAGGCAAAACACAAACCAAAGCCCTGAAGAGTGGCATATGTTACCCCCTGGAGCGAGTTTAAGTTATTTAAAAAGAAGTCTTTTCATTCCTGGAAACACAGGGAAATCTGGGGAGAAAGGCCATGTAAGCTTATTTACACTAAAATAATTCAGAAAAGTACAGCATCTTCCTTAAATATTGACACACTTTATGAAAATAAATATTTTTCTTGTAGTTCTGAACACAAATTTCATAATCCAAAAGTTACAATTAAACCTTAAATAAACACACTGGCATTTTTCAGATAGTACCTCTGAATCATAAACATTAAATTTAAAGATGAAGATCCTGAAGTGCATTTTGTTTCTGTTTTATGCTAAAATAAAGACTTGCTTTCTTAGTGTAAATGACTAAGTTCTTTGAATTGCTTCATCAGTAAGATTAATTTATTTTCTTTTAATTAGGTCCCTGTGGCTAATATTGGCTAGTACTATTAGCATGTCCTGCACAGAAAATGGAGCTTAGAGACTTCATACAGACTTCAGTCACATTTACATGCCCACAGCAATGGCATCAAACTGAGTTGTAGACAAGCCATAATTAATGGTATTGAATTATTAACGTCCAAATTCTTTTTGAAATAAGATGAATGTCAGTCCTTTTTAATGATACTGTGATGTGGACAAATGTCACTGAATTTAATAGAGGTAGCTGGTGCCTAAGGACACTTACCTTCTCATTAGCCCTGTTGAGGTCTAAGATCAGGGCATCAACATTCTCCTGCAAGACTGCACAAAGCTCAGACCAAGAGAATCTATCTATGATGCCTTCTGGTTGTTTTATAAGCACACAGCCTGCTACCAAACGCTGGTATAAGCTATGGAGGAAGGTCAGCTTCTCCTGAAACAAAAAGAAAAATTAACTGTTGTATCTGAACAGTGTTATAATCCAAAGAGATGCACCATATATTTAGTAATGCGAGCTGCACATGGCTCAAAAAACCACAAAGCTGATTCTCAAATCTTGTCAAAATTCCTCAATCTCTTCTTAATATTTGCAGTCATACATATTAAAGCCAGAGTAAGGAAATAGTTATTATAAAATTTGTCTGCTTATACAAATAAAGCCAGCCCAACCTTGCAATGGTCACAACTTGTACCCGACAAATAAAAATTTCCATCCTATTAGTAGATGCAATCTGATCATTCATGTTAATACGTTAAGGTACGTTCAGATTGTACCCACCTCCTATACCCGCCCAGCACAAAGAAAGTCGTCTGATTAATTTAGCAGCACAGCACACTGCTTACACAATTACCCCTCTAAAGTCTTTAAAAAAATTATTTTTGTGCGGATTATGTGTAATAGACTTATAGCTTCATCAGCGAAATTCCTCAAGCCATGCCTCATTCATTTACACTGATTTTCATGTAAATATACTAGATATAAATATTTTAGTGTAAATATAATAAATTGATGCAAGTTACAAATAAACTTCAGCAACAATAGCATGCAACAGAATTTCCAGCCTTCATCCTGTTAGTACTTATATGCAACTTAGCAATTTCAATTAAGACAATAGAAAGCTGTACCTCAAAAGCCGTAAGAAACAGAGCCTTTATTCAAAGTCAGTAAAGGGGGCCTTGGATGAAGCTCATTAAGAAGCTGTGGATTACTGAGATGGGGAACTATGCTTTTTCTGAGCCCTTTCCATTATACTTCAGTACATTTTCTCAAAATTACTCAATGATATTTTTAGGCAATAAAATACTGCAGTTTAGTTTAAACTTTCTCTAGCAGATCTCCTCATTCCCTACTGAAAATTCAGGGTGCCACCACCATCACATTTTTGCTTGAGCTGTGACAAATCAAGGATGGTAATTATCCATATGGCGTGAAAAAGGGATCCTAAGACCCAAAATCAATTCACACATGTTGAATGCAACCACAGTGTTGTAGACATGCTGACTTTACAATATAGCTAAGCCTCTAGTTTCCTTCACTTTAATCATTATCTCATGTTTATAACAATTCCAGCTGCTTCATGTGGACACAAATTAAATACCAGACTGTAAAAGAGGTGGAAAGAATGCTTTCTTTTTACTCAGCTGGCATCCATGTCCAAATTTGGGGAAGTAATGAGCTCAATATGCACAACAATGATAAAGTATATCACTGATATTACTAGTACTTTTTTGCTTTCTTGGGAGAGAAAAAGCGATAAAACCAACATCTGTAAACAAATATAAGGAGAGAGATAATAGTTCTGAAACAAGACTTTGTGCAGCAATTCCCACATACAGCACACCACAACAAGCTAACAGGTAACAAATAAGAATTTCTAGGGTTTGTGTCATGCAGGTGAAACTACCTCAACTCCACATTTGCTATCTAACAATTGCCATGTGAATTAGTAACACATGATGATGACTATTGTATGTTTCAGTTGTAAAACATTTTTGTTAACTTTCAATTGAAAGAAATAAATAATTGTTCATTGGGCACAGCTCTTTAAATAAACTTAGTTGATCAAAAATTCAATCACTGGAAGGGTTATTAATTCTGATATAGAAGGAAGGAGAATGAGTATGTCCTGAGATCCTGTAGATATTAAATACATATTTCAAAATACATATCTTAAAATCATATTTCAGGGATAAATCTGTTAAGACTAAGAATAACCATCTGATGTATGTAAATGTATAAAGTTGAGATTAAATAAAGACTCTCTTTGACAGTCATCTTGTCTTTGGTAATACCTCCATATCCTTCTGGTAAGCCCTGGTAAGCTTCTGGATTTCATTTTCAGATTCTGTGACACATACTTTCTCCTTTTCCCAGCATTGCCGTACATTCAGTAGTTCAATTTTTAAAGTTCCTATTAAAGTCTCTCTGTCTGCACACTTAGTGTGCAGATGATTTAACTCTTTATTGGCATCAGCTAGGTTATTCTGAGCTTCCTGTAGAACAAAGGAATGGAACAGAAGAGAGTTTTACTATATAAAATATTCCCTTAATCCAATGCTCAGCATCTGAGGAAGTAAACAGTCATATAGGCACATGTGCTCAGAAGACTCCAGGCTAAGCTAAGTATCTTTCAAAAACAGAATTTCAAAACCAACAATAGTCTTTCTCCACAGCTTGTAACTAGATGGCACCAGAAATCCTTCTCAGAGTTAAAAGCACCATAATGCAGTGACCTTCTGAATTCCCTCTACCGCCGCAACTGAGATACAGAATGCATGTTATCCTCCACAGAGTAGAGAGCTCTCAGAGCTAGTGAAAAGATCCACTATGTTCCTAAGTAAATCTCTGATTCATTACAGCTGAGTAGGTAGACAACACAGACATCTGCTGTTATCCACTGTATTCTTTGTCTGCACAGTAAAAAAATGCAAGGACTCTCTTTGGAGACTGGACCATTGGAAGAAACTAATCATAAATTGTCATAAATACAGTCATTACATTACTAGTACCAAATCTTGCAAGGTAAACAAAGAACTTAATAAACTACCCCTTCTCAGCCAGAAGGTTGCTGAGATGGAGTGGACAGATACACATGCTTTCCGCTCCTACAATCACTGCACTTCCAGCATTACTTAAGTTTGCTAAAGGTCAAACTGAAAGCACTGTTTGTTTTTCATAAAAGCATAGCTGCTTATATGGGAAATACAATAGGAAAGATAATTCCAAATTCATCAGATAGTGACAACTTTCATTCTTCTTAATGAAAACACTAGAATATTAAAGGAACGCCAATTTTGTCACACAAATGCTGTCTGACCACATCTAGTTTGCATTCATATATACAGTTTTATTAGCAAAAATTTAAAGAGAAACTAGTGAACTGTATAAAATCATCATCATCTGTGCATAGCAAACTCAGTTTTTGCATGAAGAATATAAGAATCTGTTGCAATGGGTTGGAAAAGTTTTAGGTGCCTTACAAAGGTGCTGCAACAGAAGCAGAAGACTCAAGCCCTCTGAACATAAATTGGTAAAGAAAGTTCCTATCCGATAACAGGAGATCATGTGCAAGTATCAATTAGTATGAAGATTCAATGAGTGCTGAGAAGCATCTGTGACTAAAGTGATAAAGCAGCATATTCCCAGCAAAAGAGTCTGAGTAACACTGGGAACAGAGACGTTCTATTTTGGCAGTGATGTAATATACTGCCAGTTGAGAGATTAAGTTTAACCATGACCTCAGGACTTCTTCATTCCCTTGGCCATTGAGGCAACCACACAGGACATTACTAAAAGGGTATGTCAGCCAAAAACAGAGATCAAAAAAAAATCCTGTTCAGAAACTAAAGAAAAGAGTTCTCAAGTGTTTTTATCAGTACTCAGGTAGATTTTATACTTCAGGAAATTTTGACCTGCACACTGTTAAGGAAGACCTTATGCTTCATACATGCATTAACTTGTCAGATAAACATAAAAATTAACAAAGGGAAGGACATATCTAACAAAATGTGCTTTCATAAAAAAAGAGGTAATTAAAAATTCTCTCCCCCTTTTCTTGAGAAAAACAATTAACAGGAAAAAATTACCAATGCTGATTTCAATATAAAACAATATTTTGCAAATTGATAAATCTATTTCAAATTATTTCAGAACTGCAATCAGTTATGATCAGAAAAGATCAGTTAGGTAGTCTAAGGTGGTAACCAGAATAAAGCAGCACAACTTCACACAAGCTTGCAAGGTAAATTTGTCTGCTCAACAGAATACAACAACAGAGAGACTTACTCTGATAACAAGAAATCATAAATACAGAAAAATATATTTTTTGTGGACCTTTTATATTTTATGTTAAGTCTCTGAAACAATACCTTAAGGTCTTCACTTAAAGTACACATTTTCTCTTTGGATATCTCAAGTTCTTTTGTCTTCTTTTCACACAAAGCCTCCACTTTCCTAAGCTGTGAAAAAAATGGAGGTCAAACAGGCTTTTACAAAAAAGGCTACATAATCACTTGAATACAAGGATTTTATATATAAATAAAAAAAAAGTTTCCAATTCCTTTGACAATATTTATACTCCATACAACAATGCACCATTACAAAAGCATTAAGATTTTTATACTGATTTAAGATAAACAACAGTGTCAGAATCCAAAACTGAGACCAGTATTAAATTTCCCATTAACTTTCAAAATATCTGACAAAAACACAAACTTTGAAACACATGTGAAAATGTAATAAATTCAGATTATGATCTGGGCAGTGGTTTGAGAAAACAAATTCTCAAAGACAGTGGCCTTTTGCAGAAACTGTCCAGCTACAAGCCTGGTCTCTACTTTTTATGGAGTGTTGAGCAGTACTCACATACCCATAAAAACCAGCTATGTTCCGGAGACACGTTGTGACTACTGAACTACTTGTGATGTTACAAGAAACCATGTTAAAGATAGCTCATGATCAGTACGTGCACTAGCTTCACCTTCCACTTTTGAAAAAGATAACGACATATCATTATAACCTGATGGTGAAGTTAGCAATACAAATGTCTGAAAGAAAGCATCAAACAGAAATGCATTACAGTTCAGGTTACTGCTGGAACTCAAGCATGAAGGGGCAACTCAGGAGTAAAAAAAACCATTTACAAAATTTACATATTACCCTGGAAATTAAGTTTTGGTTTTATCTCAAATCAGGACACTTGGCAGAACCCTTAGACATAATTATAGTAAATTACAGAATGCTACTGGAATATCTGCAGTCTTTCTGTTGGTTTATTGTGTTCTTTCTCTCCCCAAAAATATTTCAGCCTCTCCACTATACAGAGTTGAAAGCCATTATCTGTCGAAAGCAAAACACTTATACACCTTTCAGTCACAAATTAACTAGATTGTTTAATCTAATGTTCCACACAGGAAGACAGGTGACACATGGCAAGTTTACCAGCATATTTCACATATACATACAGGTGTATACGTATATTAAGAAGTCCATCGATATGCAGGGTCTTGTTTAAAATTTCTCTTTAAAAAGAACCAGTAAATAATTACTAAAAACTAAGCCCTTACTGCTGTGTATTAAAACATCCTGGTTTTATTGCACAGTGCCCTTTATAGTCCCTTTGTGCATTATTGTATTATTAAAAAGTTTTATTACTAAACATATCTAATCTATAAAAAGTCAAAAGCAGAGTTATCTATGAGGGTGGGGATAATCAAGAAGGACAGAGCACTGCCCTTTCTGCGCACCATGAAGGTGCTCAGTGATCTCTGGCTCCATATGACAACTTCAGGGTCAGTCACACGCAGTCCTACTGGGAAGTCTTGTGGCAGGTCATCTGTTGGTCCTGCTCTGCTTGCGATTTATTTTCCTTGACAGTTCATTCTTCTTTCTGTCAGAATACTCTCTTTGCTTTCTTAGCAGCCACCCCCTTGGTCTCCCCACTGCTGTCTCTGGCACAGTTTCACAACAAAGCACATCACTAAGCCAAAGCCTGCTGAGTCGACTTTTCAACTGTGCTGCCTATCACGTGACATTCCCCCTCCCAAATAACAATTCGCTGTGGGTAATATGTTCCTAGTTACTCTTCAGCTTCCAGACTTGGGTCTCAGAAGAGTTTCATAATGACTATGCACATCAGTTCTCTTATCTCACTGGGAGATTCCTAACAGTGCTTAGTGTTTGCAAAAGTATAATTGTTTCCTCAGTCACTTATTTTTGTGCCCACTGAACAACCTCAAAGGTCTTGCGGGAGATCATTCTTCTCTCAGTAAAAAAGGGCAAAGCCGACACACTTTTTTGCCTGCTTTTTTTTTTTTTCCTTTATTTAAACGTTGTGAGTGATTAGCTAGACTACGCATTTGTCAAAACAGAAGACAAAACCTAGAAGTTAAAAAACACTACTGGCTTTTTTTACAATCTTATCTATCAGACCTTGCCCTTCTGTATTTGCCAATTTTATCCAAAGAGAAGTGAATTACAAGTTTGCACAGAAAGCTTTAACAGTGCAGTTAACTTCTCTCTATAGCCTTTAAAGCCACAAATTCATAAAACATTTATACCGAAGAAAATTAATTTAATCATATTAGCAATATAAATGAGACAATAAATGAGACATTTCACTTCTCAGACAGTGAAATAAATGACTAGTAGGACTGCATGGAAAACATTTCATTTTTTTCAAGGGTAAGACTTCCAAAACTGAAATAGTTCCATTACTGTCCTAGATAATTCACAAGTATTGTCACGGTCCTACATTATTTTTACAAGTACTGTCACCTCAAAACAGCACCAAAAGAGGATTAATCATTAACCCACATCTCTGAAAATGATGCCACTTTCTAAAAGTACAAGGGCAGCCACATTTACCTAATATTTACCTGCTGAGGTTCAAGTGGTGTATATGTAGGAATACTGCAGTATACTCCGCCCAACTCTAATTGTCATCATCTTTTAACTGAAATCCTAGATGTGAATGGCTCATTTTCCTGAAAATTTATTCAAAATAATAACCTCAACAGGTTTAATACAAAACCAGAATCAAACTAAAAAGAAAAAAAAAACTCTTATCCCTGTTCCCAAATTTAGGTGAAATTTCACTGTAGGGCTAGCTTAACAAAACAGTAGTGACACATTATTTCTTCAGGTATATGTGAATCTGTCAACTCAACATTCCCATTCTTTTTTTTTACAAGCAAAGCATATGTACTGCTGCAGGCCGAAGGCAATACATATAGAGCAAAACAGTGGAAGTGTTACCTCATTAGACATATCTTCCAGCTTGTTCTGGTAAGCTGTCAAGGTACACCTCAAAGTCTCAAGGACAGAGAGGCTTGAAGGTTTATCTTTGTCTTTACAAGTGCCTGAAGGAAAATACAGAATGAAAATTAAGCCTTAAAGCCACAGAGAAAAAAATACCCTGGATGAGAGGTATTAAAATTAGTCAGCGCATCAATGACAAGACAAAATACTGAACAGGAGCCTTGTTTGCCACAAGAGATGCAGCCGAACAGTTGTACTTTTACAGAATACAGCTGAAAGACATTTGTATAAAAGCTTTAATACAGACACAGAACTGTAAATTCTGGATCACATTTCTACCTAACATACTTGGTATGTGGTCTCACATGCAGTTCTACTGTGGTCAAGTCTGTGTCATGCTGTTGGACCAGCCAACTTTAAAACCATGTAATAACACACTTTGAAAAACATGTTGACCAAAAGTTTAAACATGTTACACTTTTCCTGACATTATTTTGCTGCTGTGACTAAGCATGCACATTATAAGGTAGTACTTCATTTACTCAAAGCTTTACTGAGCCAAAGATCACATGACTATGTTATGCTTGGAGAGGTCTCAAAACCCTTTTAAATGATCTTGAATTTCATTCCAAAGGAAATAATAAAAAAAATTTATTATCTGTCTGCAGTCTTACATAACGTTTCAATTATAAATCTTAAAGCTGATATATCCATTATACACACACTACACTTATTTATTAAACCTTTAGACAGAGACTTCTGATCTGGCTCCCTTAATTAGGGACATATGAACAAGTCTGAGCATTCCAACGCCCATAGTACAATGTGCTAAGAAAGCAAAGCAACACTGTATTGATCAAGAGGTCATAAGATGTCAGCTGATATTAAATATCCAAGAACAAACTATTCATTTTTTGTCTTGTGTTACAGCAAAACACCAGGTTATTGACAGATTCTTCTTCTTAGCATTATTTATATTACTATGCAGCATTTACAAACTTACTTTGTAACAAATTACAGTACAAACTTTTCCATGGGCCTAAACATGCTCCTGTTCTACAAGCAAAACTAACTTTATGAACATTAATGACATCCTCATTTTGCAAAGAAAGTGAATTAAATCTGTGGCATTTGAACTCGAGAGGCTAAACTGAGATGACTCCTAGCAGAACTGAAAGATCACACAAGTGTTAATCACCTCTGAAAGGTCAGTGACACAAAGCAGTTTACCTAGGGTGGCTCAAAGCCAGATCAGAGAGTATATTCTAAGCCTTTTCTTCAGCCTACATGAAATGTTGACAGCTAGAGGAGATGCACTAACATTTAGGAGATTTTTGGCGGAGTTTTTTTTGGTTGGCTGGTTGGCTGTATTTTTTTTAAATCCTAAGGTTAGTTTTGTCTAATAAGCATGACAGTCTACTCAAAGCATTACACAAAAATGATAAATTTGTCCTGCAGGCTACACATAATGCACCCGTGGCAGCCAGTGGAGAGCTTATACGTATGCGCAAGTCAGAAAACACTGTCAACAGCTGAGGTTTTTTTCAATTAATTAGCCTCTTGTCTTCCAGCCCTTTGATAATACCAGAAGGCATAGAATTCTGTTCAGATTGGACACTAACTTTTCACTTTGATTTGCCAGCCAACTCTCACAGACAAAGTCACACCTAGTCAAACCAATGAAGGTTTGCAAGACTTTTTTCAGTAACTGAAAAAGATCTGCGATATAACACACAAGTGAATTTAAAACGAATGCACATCACAGTGGCACGTTTCTACTCCGTCCTGTCAGACACTCCAGTTAACACAGTTTCTGAAGATCTACAGAGTCAGGGAAAGGCAAAGTCTTCTTAATGAGACTCAGGCGTCCTTAACTAAATCTTAGTTCCTAGAGATGCCCCAAATAGCAATGTTACACTTAAAATCAATCAAAGAAAAATTCATAAAATCTGACCTTTTGTGAGAAGTTTAGATTCCACATTTAAGAAAATGACTAGTAACATCTAACTATGATTTTTGACACTTAACCACAGCTACAGTTACAGATGCGCAGGTCTCCAGCTCTGTCTTATCCACCACAAGAGCAACTTGTCACTACTACGCATTGCAGGAACATTCTGCAGTCATGTTGTTGCACAGAAAAAAGCATTATTCTTCCACAGTTATACCTCTAGTGAAGGTAGAGAATGAATTCTCATTCAGTTTAAAACGAGTTAATCTAGGGGTTTTCTTCCATTTTCATCAAGCTGTCTAAACAATATATCTACACCTCAACAGTCCTAACCTGCAACACTGTCCCTGAAGCATACCTATGAACGATCTTAATTTACATCATGTTTGCCACCAGACTTTGGCCACTAAACCTTCTATGCTGGCATTCTTCACCTTTGCTGCAACCCCATTTTCCAGGCAACCAAGTCTGCCAACAAAAACACCAGATTCCACCTTTCTACACTAGCTGAAAACAAGACTACGGCTTTACTACAGGCCAAATCTTGTCCGTCTTCAGGTACCTATGCAGTAGACATGCAACATAACTTAAATGGCATTTTCTTGCTGCAGACATCCTATGCCAGTAGTAAGAAAAAAAGAAATACTTGAAGCCCAGTATCACCTAAGAGTTTGGGGGCAGAACTGTGGGAATTGTGGGTTCAGTGGGAATGGGACAGGAAGTATACAACTGAGTAAACTCTTCAACAATCTGCATCAGACATCCTAATAATGGCACTGCGCCTGTATAGGATAATCTTCTTCATAGCAGCTCATATGCCACTGTGGCTTAGATTTTTGACCAAAACAGTACTGGTGGCCTCTGTTAGATGGTGACACTAACTCAAAGCAGTTAACACTTCTAGCACTTCATACTCAGTTCACTTCTTTTTTCCAGATTACTACAACCAGAATCTTTTCCCTTTTTTTTTTTCCCTGCACCTGAAGACAAGCTTCCCTGAGCAGAAACCCTGCTGCTGAGTGACTGCAAAATACGATAAACGGAACAGGGACAAACTGAAAAACGCAAATTGCCCAGTAAGAATAACAGTGCTATGGAAAACTTATAAAGGTCACTTTAAAAGGAGAGGGTACAGATTTATGCTTGCTATTTTTGACTGTATAAAGAAATAAAATAAACTTTTAAAATACTTCACTTCTTAATCTTAAACATACATAACCTTCTCTTCTTTTTCCCCTACAGCCAAATAATCACAGCCCAATTAGCATAAAAGTTATGGGGCTGGATGCTCATAATGACAGATTTTTAAGCAGATCTCTCAACCACCTGAGTTGAAATTTAAGAACACCACCAAGGAAGACCGCCCAGCCGCCTGTGGCTCCTATGACCCCTGCTAGCCAATTAGACTACAAAGAGTTATTTAAGATTTTTACTTCTATTTGCACCTAGGCATTCCCATTTCAAATACATTAAACATTTTCTTGAAAACTGCAAGAAATACTGTTACATAATAAACTTGTATGTACAACAAAGCAAGGCAACTGTATTAAAATTTCACACTTAGAAGTGTATTCAATATGTAGAACTTAATCTGTATGCATTTTAATATTAGCGGTAAAGACTTAATGCACAGAAGAGTTAAATTTGACTTTCTGCCTCAACTGAGCCTCTGCAGAGATGCTGAAGATTAAAAAAGACCTCTAAAAAAAGACCTTTCTAAGTTTACCTTAAAAAAGCTAAATTAATACTGAAGTTACTGTTACTGAATCCCTAGTATCATAGAAACAGGTTAAAGCTGATCCTCTGCAAGGTTTACCCCAAAGGAGAACAGAAAACCTACCCAAAAGAGAATTACTGTTCTGGAAGCTGCACTTTGGCAGCAGCATCCAGCTCCCCACAGAATTGCTGAAGCCCCTCTGGACATGTGAAACATTGCAAAACTGAGGAAAACATACCATTTGAAGAGCTTTTCTTTCTGATTTACCTACAGTAAAACTATAGATGTTATCCACAGGAATTAAATTTATAATTACAGAATAAAACTGATACCAGTTCCCAAATAAAAAGATTATACAACCCATGTGAGAAAATCAGTGCATCACAGATTGAAGGCTGGCTTTTAAGTACAACAGAAACATCAAGAAGTTCCTTTATTCAATTTTGACATTACCAGGCACTTAAAAAAAAAAAAGAAATTTTTGTGAAAATACAAAAAAATGCATCATCATTTTAAGGTGTTGTAAGACCTACCTACACCTACTGCTGCTAAGAAAGTACAGAAACATATAATCACATTTTACATAAGAAAACCCATTTGCTCTTTAAGCAACATTTTGCCTTCCACTTTAAGCTAGAAGCGTTTTGTGTCTAGCATGTGATTTTCTACAAGGTACCCACAGAGAAAACTTTTACAGAGAGTTTTAAATGAAGATCAGAAGCATACTATTTTCATATTTAAAAAAATTAGTAGCTTTGAAGTTCAGCTTGTTTATGTTAGCCACTATTTCAAATGTTTAACCAGGCATCAGTTTGTTGAGTTTGATACAATACTTGCATATAAAGCTAGGTAGCAGAGTGATGGCCGCTGACCTGGAAAAAATTTTAATGAAAACAGAGAAATATTTGTTCTGTGTAAGATCCAATAAATGCAATATAGTACTAATCCACAATCAGCAGTAAAAAGTATTGTGTTACATCATGTGTCCTACACAACCTTTTTGAATATATGACCTTTAAGTTGCTGAAGGTTGCCTCAGAATTTGGCTCAGTTCAGGCAAAACATCTGTTCCCTTTGCAGGTATACTGTAAGGACTTTTTTCTCAGTTGGATTTAGAGCACAGCAAGTGAGCCCTTTTCTGACCGATCATATACACCCCAGCATTTGTAAATCAAGCTCCGGGCTGACAACAGCAGGTCCACATTCCGTCACCCTTTCTCAGCTAGCAAGGCCATTTGACTGCTGTGAGAACTGCTCTTATCATGTCATCAAATCAAAGCATGTTGAGAAGAGGGAATGCAAGAGGCATCTGCAGAATTCCCACAATGTAGTGACTTTGGAACACTGACAGATGCATCTGTCATTTTATACCTTCAACTAACCTGCTGTCCGCTGGCCTGACATAGCAAAGCTGTCCAAGAGTAACTCCAGCTCTCTCATGTTGCTTTCATACGTCTCTGTTAGAAAGACCTGGTGTTTCTTGGCCTTTATTTGACAAGGATACAGACAAGACAAGAGGGGGAAAAAAGAAACCCATTAAACCAGTAAACAGAATAAAAACAGATCACAACAGCATTTTTGTTCTCCTTTAAATTTAAATTCCTGCTATATTTCTCATTACTCCTATTATTAAGCCACAAGACCTAACATGACATCACAAGTAAGTAACACAGAACCCCTAAAAACACTTAAAATAGAAGTAAAGACTTTAGGTAGTCAAAAGGAAAAGAAAAAATAGATGCACTAAAAGCTACCCTTGATTGTCTTCTGCTTTAAAAATATCTTAATGAACATTAATTAACTACTACCCTTCTATGCAATGAGATCTATTGTTGCACCCTACAAGGGCATCCAGAAAGACACCAAACTACTGCCAGACAGGCTAGAAATTCATGATCTGGCACTCAGTCAAATCCCACACCTATTCTCACTGCAAACATGCCTACTTTAATTGTTAGTATCTTCCATACTTTATAGTGATTTCTTCAGTATCAAAACCTCCTCCTTACGCATGAAATACAAAGAAGCAGATTCCTTCAGCTGCTATCACTGAATTTT
Organism: Psilopsiagon aurifrons; assembly: GCA_025447955.1. Lineage (NCBI taxonomy): Eukaryota > Metazoa > Chordata > Aves > Psittaciformes > Psittacidae > Psilopsiagon > Psilopsiagon aurifrons. The sequence goes on along the minus strand of JAOEHY010031605.1, from coordinate 1,118 downwards.
CTTAAAGAAAACTGCCTACTAAGTGCAGCCTGTTGTTCAAAGCAAGACACTGGCTTTATTCTGAGGGCAGAAAGATATTACAGCAGATTTTTCAATCACTACAATAGACAGACTATGTAAAATCATTCCCTGTATCTGATATTAAACCCTGCAGTTTTCAAACACATGCATCTGCAATTCCAGACAAGACCAAGGTCCTCTTGGACACATGGAGTTTTGACTTCTCAAAGAAATGTACAGTTTTAGCAGCTGACTGACAAAATAGAATACATCTCAGCAGTTTAGAAAACAAACCCCCCCAAAAAAACAAACCACCCCAACAACCCCTCTCCCCCTCAAATCAAGAGGAAACTAGATTTATATAACCTCATGATTTACTTATGACAAAGGTTATGCTCAAATATGTCTCATTGCCTTTAATTACTCTATTTTTATTCTAAATTCTAATACCTATTTCAGTAATTTCCATTTCTACTTGGTGATGGAAGGTTACCCTTTTGTACTGAGAAAAATCTTACAATCATTTCTACAAAGTACTGCTTTAGTTGTGCTTCACTGCATGTGTAAGGACCGAGTGAATTTCTCAAAGTGTGGCAAACATACTCCCCATACTCCCTAGGAAAACTGCTACATCGTGGTAGCATATAAATGTCAGGCTAAAAAAAAAATAAATAAAAAAACCAAGAAACGCATTTAATTCTTTGCATAATCCTTCACTATTCAGTTTAAATATTTTATAAATTAGCTTTACTCTTTCAGTTTTAATTATATGTTCTGTATATCAGCTAATATATTATTCATATGTGTGTTTCAATGTTGGGTCCCCTGTAGCATTTACATGCCTTTTTTTGTGCGAGAGTTTGTACTACACTTCATCAAGAATTTCCAAACCACTTCTGTACAGTCAAAAATAACTAAGTTTTAATTCTTACTCTATAAAATAATCTATATAAAGAGCTTGCAATTGCTGAACTCCAGTAAAAATATTTTATGTATTTTTTGTATGCAAACACATTAAAGTAATTTACTCTCATGTAGTACCATAGAATCATAGAATAGTTAGGGTTGGAAAGGACCTTAAGATCATCCAGTTCCAGCCCCCCTGCCATGGGCAGGGA